>CAUYLG010019282.1:0-82500 GCA_963573385.1 Cacajao melanocephalus | reverse complement strand
TGATATCTTACTTAGTACATGCTTACCACTATTTTATATCATGTATTTGATGTCTGACTTTATGCATTTTAGTTGTTTTCCACTTTTTCTTTTTTACTAGATTAGAAATTCTTTTGTTTTACTTACCTTTATTACACAACCACACACTGATATTTCTCACAGGGCTGATGCTCAAAAAATGTATATGTGTTAAATATTATGAGACTACCCCAAAAGACTGTGGATCATTAGTTTGTAATTATGTATAAAAACCTTGGAAAAAACACTTCAAAGTATATGAGGCAGAGAATCTAAGTTTTCTCATAATATAAGACCTCCCCACTGCATCTACATATGGACGTGGTATAAAAGTGACATTGCAGCTTCCAAGAATATTCTTTAAATGACAATGCTCACTTTTCTCCTTATGACTGGAACTAGAGCAGCTTAAACAAGTGAGGGGACCTCAGGAAGAGAGGCAATGAAAAGTGAAAACAAATCAAAACAAATCAAAACAAAAAATCCATAAAAAGCACTTGGGTGCCTGGGAATTTTATGAAAGAAAATTGGTTGAATTGTCTACCTCTAAACTTTAATAAACCAAAAATACTTTTTTCTTTTTTAAGATATTAAATCTTTAGGCCTCCAATACTCTCAGTTATATTTTTCCTAACAGAAGCACCAAGCACACAGAGTATTTTAAGTCAAGGCAAATTCGACAAACCAGAGAGAGTGGCAAACTGTATGAAGTAGCTAGAGACATGCAAGATCAGGTAAATGTTAATGACTGAAAGTTTTGCTAAGAAATTTGCACTTTATCTCAGTATTGGGATGAACCATTGTCAAAATAAATATCAAAATAAAAATAAACCGTTGTCAAAATAAAAAGCAATTGAATTGGCAGAGTAAACAGTGTGACTAAAATTGGACGATGTAAATGGCATGACTTTTGGAAAGTTCATTTCTGAAGGCGTTTGAGAGGACAAAATGACTTTGAGCTAGACTTCCCAATTAGTCAACCAATGAGAATGTCAGACGACAAAATTGGTTAATAAGATAAAGAAAGGGAAAAGGAACATAGAATAGGGCAATAGAGTTGGTTTCATCGTGATCTTGCAATAAAATTTAGGGGCCATTGGAACCGTGTCCCATTTCATATTCCCAAAATAGATGAGACAGCAACCAAAGCCTTAGCAGCAAACAAGTAATAGGTTTGTTTGCAGGGGAAGTAATTTTTTTGGAGCAAAGGGAGGATTATACTAAGCCCATTCTGAGAAGATGCATTTTAATGGGGATTTTTATTTTAACTAATATAGGGTGTATCAATGGGCAGATTGGGAAGCACTTGAGGCGGGGAGATTAGATCAGGGAGGAGTGAATTGAAGACAGCAGTAAAAATGAGAACCCAGTTACTATAAGGTGTGATCATTTCAGAGCACTTAAGGATTTAAAAATTTTTAATATGTAAAAATTATCTGAACTCCAAAAACAGAAATCCCCAGCAGGTTGATTGATTTGACTTCAGAAGGAAGCTGTTAGGAATATGGTGAGATCTCTGGCGGATGGAATGGAGCATTGAATAGGACTGGCAATCCCCAACCAGGAAAGAGTTTAGCCTTTCCCTAGGTTAACTGTGATAACTTACTCATCTGTATGTTTGTATATATTACTCGAATAGTTCAATATGTTTAGGAAGAAATACTACAAATATTTTCTCCATGTTAAAGTAAGTTGTTTTACGTCTCCTATTATGGATTATCCTCAAATAAGTTTTTGTTTTTGTTTTTGTTTTTTTTACAAATTGTCCTTCATCCTTATTATGTATTAACCTCTATAATGCATGTATACCTACTGAAATTTTATATTTATTTTGGATACATAAATGCACATAGAAAATCGTATTTCTAATATAAAGACCAGTGAGATATGAAATTCAAATTTCTTGTTAATCGATTTTCTTTGTGATAAATTCTGAAGTTGTCATTATAGAGCAAATACTGGTTATTTTGCTAACTTTTTCTTATTTCCAGAACAGAACATTATTTATATGCTTATTGAATACAAAGAAATGTGTTCATGAGAACTCAAAGAGTGTGTCTGGAGTCATGAAATGCATTATCACAGGTATAGTGTTTATATGTCAGAATCTGAGTAAAATTTATCTTAATTTTTCACTGACGTGCACATACACACAGGCAAAAATGATTATTTCCTTTAACATTAGTCATAAAATACTTGTGTACAAATTACTATTCATGTAATTTCAACTGCTTACAGAAAATACAAATGTAGAAAAGAAAAGGCATAATACTTCTTTATCTAATCTAAGAAGAGAAAAAAACACACACATGTTATTTTATTTCAGCTTTTTTCTGACTCTATGTTCTTCAGACGGAAGTAAAACCACCTCCTGGTGAAATAACGATTTCTCACATGGTAGGAGGTAAAATACTTCCCTAAAGTTTTTATTAAAAAAATAGGAAAGTATCATGCCTGCTTAGAGGACAAAAAAAAATCCACATAAATATAGAATAATAACCAGAAATTCAGAGAAGTGCAGGCTTGCAACACGAATACATAGCTATCATTTCTTGAAATGACGATAATAATATACAAAGAAGAATTAACCCAAGATTGTACTCGTTACATTTAGGTCTATTCGAAGTTTGATTCCTGAGCCATGTGTCATTTGCCCATATATAGAGAAAGGTTTATCCTCTCCTGATGTCGCAGCATATTTTGTGAAAGTAGATTACATTTTGAAGAGCATCATACGTCTCCTCTGACACCCTTGGCCATGGATTCAAATGACACACATAAGAAAGTATAAAAGTCTTCTTAAAAAGATGACAAGTTACAATTCAGAAAAGTTTTGTGGATACTAATATTGCACAGTGATAAAGACGAAACAGGAAGTCGTTATTTTTCCTAGAATAAATTTTTACTTTATGGAATATGATTGTTTTCATTTGTTATCATTTGTTTTTCATGTCGATCTGGAGTGAACCAAATCAGAGAAGACCATCTGCTCTCTCATTTCCTCTTGGAAAACTAGAAGAAAAAAGACAAGCTCTTTTAAACATCTCCTTAGTTACTGCTGTCTTCTACATTTCCCCTAATAATGAGTTTATCACTTACATCTTTCATAATAATTTCATTGAAATGTAACAGATATTTTAAATTTATTTATTCTCCTTTATCATGTCCTGGCCAAATTGCTATTGATATTTATTATTGTAATAGCACATTTATAAATCCATATAATAATAATATATATATTGAATCTATTTGCAATCATATTTTAATAATGAAGCTAATTTTAAAAATAAAGGATGAGTTAATTTAAATATTTATTTGATAATACGCATATGGAACTGATTTTTTTCCTAAAATAATAAGATAATTGATTATATTCCTTCTGTTTTTTGTTGTATCAAAGTATTCTAATTTATTAAACATTTATCTGTACTTTTATAACTATATCTGATTAAATGTGTAGATTTTTATTGAACCCAAGATTAAATTTGTCTGTTTTTTAAACAATATATATAGCAACCACTATAAAATTCAAAGTACATTGGATTATGACTAGTTTTCATAATCTCTGTGAAAATGTGCTCTTTTATGTTATGCGTGTGAAACAAAGTACTCAAATAAAATAGTTTATCCATTGTATATTAGGTTAAAATAATGATATAGTGATATAAAAAGGGTTAGTAAAACAAATATAATCTATCACAACATTTTAGAAACCTTCTTAGCTTTCTAAACTGGCTATTGTCTTTATTAAATTTAAATATCAAAATCAATATGCAGGCAGAGAGATCCAAGATGGCCGATTAACAACAGCTCAGGATTGTAGCTCCCAGTGAAAGCACAGAGAGCGAGTGGGCGCCGCAATTTCAGACGAATTTCTGTGAACCACAAACTGGGAGATTCCCAGCGGAGGAGCCACACGGGTCGCCAGCGCGACTCTTTTGGCCGGCACAGCTGTTTTGCCGGCGCCCCAGCGCGGCGCAGGGCTTCTCAGTGTGGAGTATACGCGACTGGGTGCCCTTTGAGTCGGGCTCGGCTGGTCCCACCCCCATAAGGAGAACAGCAATTGGAAGCGCTGAGGACTGAGAGTTTCACAGTAAGCACAGCTGAACCCGGGAAGGCCAAGCTCTGTGGGGAAGGGGCGTCTGCCAAAGGAAAACTAAGAAACAGAAAAAACTTCATCACCAACAAGCCAGACGTCCACTCAGACCCAATCTGAAAGTCAGCAATTATAAAGACAACAGGTGGATAAATCCACAAAAATGGGAAGAAACCAGTGCAAAAACGCTGAGAACACCCGAAATCAGAATAGAAACAAGATATACTCATTTCACACTATTTATTAAAACAAACTTTTAACTCTTATTTGGTAATAATCTAAATTATTTCTGATATTAACATATTAAACTCTATTTTCATAATGTTAAATAAATGTAAAGATTTTAATTGCAAAAAGAAAAAAGGGAGAGATACCCATTTTAAAAAGTCCTAAGTGCACAAGCATATAATGTAAAAAAAAAAAAAAGCAGTATCTGGGAGTTACAAGATACAAGGTTTATTAATTAAACAATAAAGAAACCAAACAGTATAGAGAAAAGTGAACCCTGGAGTCTAAGAAAAGAAAGATAGGTAGTGTCTTAATAAAACATAAGAAGGAAAAGGAAAAGGGATAATTTGGAAACAATCATAATAAAGTCAGTATATAAAAGAAAGATGAAGACAGGTGAGCTTAAGAAGAAAAGATCAAAGTAACAGTGACTGCAATGTTAATACTACTAATAATGAAACCTCTAAAAATTGTTAGCAAAGGAGGCATTCCTAGAGTGATAAACATTTTATAGGCAGTAATTTAAAATTTAAATGGACTCTCTGGAGGGTGAAGTTTATTCTCTTTTATCATAGCAGCATATTTTGTGAGAGAAGAGTATACTTTAGATAGCATAATGCCACTCTTCTGACTCCCCCAGAACACATATGAAAACATGTATCCAACTTACAAATAACATGTATATTGCATTTATATAATTAGCTAATAATTCCAAAGATAATCATGCTTGCAACATATTTTTAAAATATCTTAGAAAAATCTAAAGAGCTTCAAATGAAACATGTCCACTGAAAGAATATACTATAGTCACACTAAGTGTACTAGGGATACCCAGAGAAGCAGAACCAATAGGAGATGACAGCTAGATAGATAATAGATAGATAGATGATAGATAGATAGATAGATGATAGATAGATAGATTGATTGATTGATAGATGATAGATAGATTGATTGATTAATTTAAGGAGGTTTATAATGAAAATTGCCTCACAAGCTTATGGAGTGTCATGATCTGCCATGAGCACAACTGAAGAAACAGAAAAGCTAGTGATGTAATTCATTTTGAGCTGGAATGCCTGAGGATCAGGGGCTTGGGTAATGAATCCTGGTTTCATTCCAAATGCCCAAGAACCAAGAGCACCTATGGCTGAGAGCCAGGAAAAATAGATGTCCCAGCTCAGACAGAGAAAGTACTAAATTGGCCATTCCTCTGCCCTTTTTTTTTTTTTTTTGTCTTTTATCCCTCAAAGGATTGAGTAATGGCCACCCACGATGCTGAGGTATCTTTTTTACTCAGTCTACTGATTCAGATGCTAACTCCTATGGAAACACCTTCACAGAGACACCCAGAAAAAAAAAAAAAAACTATCAGCAATCTGGGCATCTCTTAACCTGGTCAAGTTGATGTATAAAATTGACCATCACACTGTGGAAGGATGAGCCCCTCAATCCAAATTTGATTTGGATATCAAGACAGATGACGACACATAAACACCAAGAGAATATGAAGATGGCTTATGTAATGATGCTTTCTGGGGAAAGCAGAGAAAGCTCCCGAGCAGGTTCAAACATGGCTTGGGAGAGAAAGCGAGAGTAACAGTCTTTGAGACTTTATGGTAATTTAGGAAAGAGGCCGGAGCTTGCATGATTTGTACTTCCCACCTATGCCAAATGAGGGAGCGCCTGGGCTTTCTTATTGACTAGCCCAGGAATGGAGCAAGAAGGAAAGAAAGGAGGGATAGGGCTTGAAACTTGTCAGCAAACATAAAAAATGGAGCCTGCTTACTGACTAAGAAAAAAAAAAAGTTTGCACTGTTAACATATAATATATGAAAATAAGATTAAAACTAAAGTTTGATGGATATTTTAGACATCATCTGAAATGCTTTATCACTTCTTAAATATGCATGTTATTCTTCTTGGATTACTTAGAATGCAAGAGGTTCTTTTTTAATTAACATATTTTCTCCTCTAGTGTAACCTTGAGTATAAAATACACTGTCATTATTAACTATAACTTACTCTGCTTGTAATTTGCAAAAGGGATGGTGAACTATAGTAACAGAAAGGTATCAGATGTTTTTAAAGGTAAATTTGATACATGTTTTAATATGTATTCTAGGGGAGTCAGAAGAGTGGCACTATGCTCTTTAAAGGATACTCTTCTCTCACAAAATATGCTACTACCTTAAGAGAGAATAAACCTTACCCTCCAGAGAGTCCATTTAAAGTTTCAGTTGCAGCCTATAAAATGTTTGTTCCTCTAAGGATGCCCCCGTTGCTAATAATTTTTGGAGGTTTTTTTGTCTTATCATTATTAACATCACGTTCACTGATATATTTTTAATGCATGCCCTAAAAAATTATTATAATTTTTTTCGATAGAGGAATATTACATTTCCCCCTCCCTTTAGGGTTTGAGAATAATTGGTATCCAAGAATACAAGGCAATCATCTGAATGACACCCTAGGTTAACTTGCTAAGTTAAGATCATACCTTCAGCAATCTGTTTGCTTTTTCTGTGGAAGCTATATATGCTATACTATTACCAGAAAGGAGTGCCACACAGGATTCTGGGTTTTTTTGTTTGTTTATTTGTTTCTGTTTTTCCCAAGAAAGGGAAGGCAAAACATGTATGTTTTGGACCTATATGTAGGTGCGTTCCTTTCTCTCTCTTTTTTTTTTGTTTGTTTTTGAGACAGAGTCTTGCTCTGTGGCCCAGGCTGGAGTGCAGTGGTGTAATCTCTGCTCACTGCGACCTCTGCTTCAAGGGTTCAAGTGATTCTACTGCCTCAGCCTCCAGAGTAGCTGTGATTACAGGCACACGCCACCATGCCCAGCTAATTTTTTTTTTTTTTGTATTTTTAGCAGAGACAGGGTTTCATGGTGTTAGCCAGGATGATTTTAATCTCCCAACCTCGTGATCCTCCTGCCTCGGCCTCCCAAAATGCTGGGATTACAGACCTGAGCCACCACGCCCGGCCTCCTTTGTCTATTTTTTATGAGCCTGGGCCTCTATTTTTTATGGATCTGAACACAATTCTTATTTTTCTGAAACTCTCAAAGGCAACCTGTGTGGCTGTAAAGGGGACACAGCTTTAAAAGCTGAAATGATGAGGTACTATTTAATGCTCATTTGCATTTTCTTTGATTGCATAGGGCTTTCCTATGGCTAGACATATCTATCTACAAGTATTGATTGGCATTGAAGGACCATCAATAAAATAAACTAGCATTTGCAGATCCATTCAATGTCTGAATGACTTTTTAAACTTATTTTGCTTATCTGACTTTAGCTTCTGATTCTTGAAAACTATGTATAGTAAGTTTCATGCTTCCTCAATATGCATGTTGCTGCCACCTTATTATTTCTCAAACTGTTAAGTGCAAAATCCTCATGAGATTAAAACTCCTTGCATGGTTCATTGCTACACCTACACCTGGTCTCTGCTATTCACCCCTCTCAAAGCCTGTCCTGCTTCAAACAATTCCCTAGCTACTCTGCCCAAGGGATAGAGAAATGGCTTTCTCTTTTCCCTGCTCTTTGCTGCCCTCACCTGACTGAGACTGTCCTATTAAACATTTTTGAAAAGGGTATGGTTGAGTTAAGGTGTATATGTCCGAAAAACTTTAAACTTTATTTATTTTAAATAAAGAAACAAACATACAAAGAAAAGGTAGAAACACATAAGTACTAAACATAAACTATCACTAAAAGATGCTGACAAAATTATATCTACGAGAATAACTCTGTCCTGTTCAGTGCTGATCCTGAGACTTTGGTTTCGTAATTTCGAAAGTTGTGCTCAGAAGATTTGTTACTTTCAAGTATATTTTGGTGCATGCTGTTCTGTGTTATCCTGATTGGTGTTTTGGAAGTTCAGTTAATTATTTTAAATAATCCATATTGCGAAAAGAAAAAAATGCTAATAATCTCAATAGCCAAAGATGGCATTTATTTACATTTTTCATGGTACTCCTTTTAGTTATAAACACACAAATATTTACGTATTTATATATATAACATTATAGCTAAAATATGAAATTATATTAAAATGTCATATATATAAAATGATATACACATGCATATCTGCATATTATATTACATATTTCAAAAATGAAGATATGTTGAAATTATATTTCCAACATTTGTCTGTGTTCAGGCCATTTATATTTTGCACGTTTAGATTCAAGCCATCTATCATTCAAACTTGTATTTTGCACATGTTTAGATTCAAGCCATCGATTATTCAAACTTGCATAGAAATGCATGACTGACTTAATCTAGATGGCTAGAATTTCACAATCTTGTTTTATCTACTTTAATGTTAAGGACACATAGTTTGGGGACTTACTAAAATCTGAATATCAGATGTCTTTCTTAATTAAAAGCCTTGCTATTTCTCTGAAGGAGAGCAGTGGCAATATGGATCCTAGTAGAACTCCATGGAAGAGCACTGATTAGCCCTTGACAAAGTTGCTTGGTGCTTCCATGACTAATTTCCTTGACTGTTTAAGTGCAGATGAAAATAGTTCTAATACGGCTCAATATTTGAATATTATAATTATAAATCCATATAAAGCATATTTCATAATATAAAAATGGTTGACATTTTGTTATTTTCTTTTTTTATACTTAAAAAATGTATAAGTCATCATTTTACTTTCATTAAGTCTCTGTTATATTTGAACTGGAATGTGAAAAATATCCACTTTTAAACTAGTCTAAGAAAAACATGAACACTAGAGTCTTTTGCATTTTTTAATCTTACAGGGAGATTCGGGGCCATAATTTATCCATCTTATTTCTACAGAGATCATGGCTTTATACCACTTGCTTCAACAAAACGTGTTTGGACTTCACGGTGTTGGCAAGTGCCCCTACTCAGGTGGTTGTGTTACCCAAGTGTAAAATCCACAGTCTGTGTAAAATGAGAAAACACATTGTGACATATTTTACTGCCCAGGATTAGTCTGAAGGTGCCAATGTGTTATTAGCAGGAATGATGCATGCCAACAACTACAAAAGTCCAATTGTCAAGGCAAACACCTGCATCTGTTCACCTGAAGCAATGATTCCTACCTCTCCAATTATTCATAGAAACTTGACTAAGTTCCATTTTACACACTGAAAATGATCCCTGGCCTCCATCTCTCCCCTCGAGCAGACAGTGCCTAGTGTGGCACAGGTATCTTAAATTTAAACCAAATGACACTAAATGTGTGCTTTTCCTGTCATATGTGATTTAAGGAGGGTGAGAGCTCTGATGAGAAACAAGCAAAACCAGAAAATGTCATTAACTTTTTGCAAAATCCTCCAGGCTTCAATTGGTTCCCAGTTTATTCTCTATTATAAAAGGGTAAAATCTTAAAAGTGAAATAACAAGGTAAGCAAGCATGATTTGCATCGACTACCAGTTAGTAGCTTGATCGTCTCTCCTCTCCATCAGTAATCTGTCCAGCAAAAAGGGTGGAGAAGGCCATAAAGGAGCCTGAGATATTATATTGCAATTATAATTTTTCTGCCTATATCTGCAAATATTGTGAATTCTTTTAGGACTCAATAGCCACCTTTGCACAGTAATGTGTACTAATTCACGCTGTTTTAATAGAGAAGGAATGCCTCCCTACTAAGGCATTTTTTAATCTACAGCTTAGGATACTTCCATTCTACTTCACTGGAGGAGAGGAATACTTACAATGTAACTTCCTGTTCAAATAGAAGATATGTGAGGAAAACTCTCTTGCTGTCAATTTATTTTTTAAAACTTTCTAACAAATGTTCAACTAATCTGGTTACAAAGCAACTGATTACATACACCTTCATTTGGAAACTGTTATCCAGAGATAAAGTAATTTCGTAATGTTATGCAATTTGATAGTAGTCCAGATAGCTCCACTACCCAACTTTCCAACATCAGCCCTGCTCTCTTTAGGACCACATGCGTCTTACAAGCAAGAGAATGTCTGATTCATATACGTAAACTATCTTGAAATAACTGTTACTTATATCCATTTTAAAGTTACTAGTTTTATGTAGGTGAAGCGCATACATCCTGCTGAAGGTATTTTTAACAGATTTATTAGTTTCATATTAATGATTTACTAATTTGTGAACTATACATTTAAACATTACCATTAAAATGAAACATAAAAATATATACACATAAAGATAAAAAATTAACATTAAAATGGATGAAAGATATATATCTAATACATTAATATATTTTTAAATATGAAAATAAAATTAGTTTTAAATGCTCCAGGAAAAAGTAACTGACGTTTCCCAGTCAGTTTAAGAAAACATTATCATATCTTCCAAAACTCTTTCTTTCAGCATTTGAAGTAATGTTTTTAAAAAAGATTCATCCAACTCTTTATATCTGTCAATTAGCATGGAAATTAAAGAACAAAAAGGAGTTCTGACTAGGACTGATCATAACAGTCACCAATTGATTCTCCTTCAAACTGAGAAAAAATATGTTCTCAGTAAAATCACTTTTACTCTGCTTAAAAACCTTGTTAAGTTTTCTTTTAAGAATTGATCAAATTGTTTGCTTTAGAAGAGATACAGGCCCTTTGAGAAAATGATTTCTCCAATAAGCTCAGAATTTGGTATCTCAAACCTGTTCTTCTAAAACAGACTGAGAAAATTCTCATTGATAATGAAACAATTAAATTCAAATTTTAGTTCTCAATAGACTTAGCTTGGGGAGATCAAAAGAAGGAGCGAAGCTTGGGTTAAGTTACTAAAGTTGCTGTGAAACTTTCTTCATGCTGGTAGAAATGAAACAGAACAAAACAGAAAGCACATGGGATTTCATGCACAGCTATTCTGTAATTCCTCTCACCATTTTTAAACTGATTGCTGTTTGTTAGAAAAAAAGATGCAATGCAAGAAAATGCAATTTCAAGAGATATAGAGTGAGAATTCCTCTTATGAGAGGGAATTTAAAAATCATTCATGGAAAAAAAGCTGTTGTAATTGGAAAACCACTATCTTCTCTACTGTTGCATAAAAACACATATGCAAAACTTAAAACAATTAGAATTTACTATCTTTCACAAACATTTGTTCTGGCTGTACCATTGGGTGGGTGTTTCCTGAGCTCACTGATGTGGCTGGTTCAGCTGGCTTATTGGTTGGAAGCTGGCTCAGCAGGGGAGGCTGATGCTGCTTTCTCTACTTTGTTGGGTATGGATATATTTATTTTGCATAGGGCCCCAGAAATTTGGTAGCTGGCCCTACAGCAAGGGAAGAAGCTAATTTGGGGATGAAGCGATGGTAGATCAGAACAGAATGGTGGGAGAAGAGGTGCAAATGATTTGAATTCTAAGTCATGCACGGCATAGTGACAATTTGGTCAATGACAGACTGCATATATACGATGATGATCCCATAAGATTACAATACCGTATTCTTCCTGTATATTTTCTATGTTTAGATTTGTTTAGATACATACATGCTTTTGTGTTACAATTAGTTATAGTATTTAAAACAGTGACATTCTGTGCAGGTTTGTAGCTTAGAAGCTTAGAAGCAATAAGGTATTCCACATAGCCTAGGTAGGTAGAAGGTGATGCTACCAGGATTTGTGTAAGTAAGCCCTGTGGTGTTTGTGCAACAGCAAAACTATATCACAAAGAATTTCTCAGAGCATATCCCTGTCAGTAAGAAATGCATGACTGCATATCTGGACTATAGGGACAAGAGGAACTTTTGATGACATATATGTAGAATATGAAAGAAAGGGAGAAAATTTCAGTTTCAAGTTCTGTTGCTATTTAGATTTACTTTTGTCCTCAAGATAAATGATCTACATGTAGAGATTCAAAGAAACAATATATTAGTATCTATCATAGCCAAAGTTCATTAAAACTATTGATTACTAAGACAATCATACTAGTATTATGACCCTTGTTAATTACTTGGACTTTCCATACCTCAGTTACCTCATCTTTGAATGTGTAATATGGTGTTCTGTTGTAATATTTAAATAAGTTATTTAGTTGGCACTGCACTCAAAACATAAAAATTATTATTCTGTATTCTTACCTTACTCCAGTGCAGGAGCAACATTAAGCCTCATTCCACTAACAATCCTCATGTCTTTTGTACATTCTTTCTCACGAATACAAGCTGTTTTTCCACCAGTCTCTCTACATTAGCCTTTGTCTTTATCATGCCATTTAATGTTGTATTATTCTAATGGGAAGAAATATCAACCTGTGTTCAAAACATATTATTTATTTGGCACTGTTCTATTTGCTGTGGAGATAAGGAGTAAGACTTTAAGTTTCCAAGTATAATATGTACTGATTTCTCACTTTCTAAATTCAGTTCCCTGAAAAAATGAACTGTTAATGTCAAAATGCACATACTTTCCTTCTAGTAACCTATGTTTATTTTGTTGCATGCCTTGTTCCACCTTCACTCAATGTGGAATCTTGTCTCTGTAGTGTCTGCTCACTGATATTTTAATTCCTGATGACCTATATAACTGGATCAAAACTCCTTCCTTTCCTTAATCCCTCAGACATAGAAGATTAGGATTTTGTAAATGGCTTCCCAATTATGATACTCTTAAAGAATAAACATTTTTCCCCAAAGAAGAAAAACTATTTGTTCAGAATATGTTTTTATATGATTCAATTTTATTTGATAGTATTGAAGAAGCTTCATACTCAGTTCTTAATTATAATGGAACTATTGGGTATTTAATAAATACTTCCTACATAATTACCTCTAAGATTATTCCAAATAGTATCAAGTGGTATCATTACTTATTTTTTTTTTCTTTTATTTAAAATGTTTAATCCTAATTTGGCCATTCTCTAACTCTTGAAATGAGACAGAGGACTCTTAGGGCTGAGGACAAAAGGGAATGTTCACCTGTTTTGGAGGGATGCTTCTGCAATTATGAAACAATTCATTATGGAATCTGACCAAGAGTGCCTGAAGTTTTGCTTCAGCTTGACTAAAATTTAAACAGCTTTCTTCCTAACTATAAGCCCCTGACATTCCTTTTTCTTAGGGCATTTACTTTAGAAACCTTGAAATTTTAAATTCCTTCTCTGCCTTTGAGATGCAAATCTCCCAGCCTCTGGCCAATTTCATAACCCAAAAATGTCTTTCTCAAGAACCTGGAAGCCATCCCTTTGAAATGGAATGATTTAAAAAGATAATTCCTCTCTCTCCCAGTCTCTGTGGAAGACTAGGAGCCTAACTATGATGGGCACCAATTAGTAAACACAGAAGGCATAACCACTTGGACCAACCTCGGCACTAACATTCTACACTATTTTCCCACGGGTTCACCACACTTTTTGTTTCAGTGGAACTGAGTTAACTTGCCCCTTATTTCAATCGTCTATGATAAAGTCTTCCCTATCTCTTTAACTTCCCCATACAATTTTTCTTTAACACAGCTCAAGAACTAACCAAAATTAGAAACAGAATTCAAAGAGATACAGTGTCAGGAACCTGGTGGGGCATATTTAGGCAATGAGCAAAACAGCCTTACTGAAAAATGCTGGAAGAAAGTCACATTGGCATTACGATTGATAAGGAAAAGTCGTAGCATTGCGGAAAGGCTTAGATGTCTTGGGAATTAAAGAAAAGTGTTGAATAATGGTGCAAATAAAGTGATGTTCATCACTCAATAATCCATGTTCAATTGTGTGACATTTGAAACTTCTGAAAAGATTTTAAGAGGAATCTGAAAACGATGTGAAAGATTCCAATCCCTTCTTGGCCTGTTTCCCAAGAAATAACAGAATTTTAATGTATTTTCTATAGAAAAATTTTAAGTCATCATGGGATTGAAAAAAGTCACAAAGACACCAGAATGTAAGCTCATTATGATAGGGCCATATTAGTCCTAAAAATATAAATTGAATTGAGTTAATGAAGACCCACTAAAGGAAGTCGGAGAAGAGGTAGGAGTCAGGGTGGCTAGACAGGGTAGTGTATACTTAATTTTGGAGGTTAATATGAGGATGACCTGGACAAATTTCAAGAGAAATACTTTGCTTTAATAGCTTTATATCAAATTTGTAAATATTTGTGAAACAAAATATACATGTCAAAAAGTACCCAAAGTTTACGTAAATATATACTTTAATAAATGGATGTAGAGGAAATACCTATTAATCACTACTCTATGATTTTTCAGTGTTGCTTATAATATTTAATATATTCTAACTCACTTTTAGAGAAATGAGTGATTTTTAAGTACCTAATAAACAGTAAGTTTACATCCAATGATACATTCTGGTGTATTAAAAAATATAGAGTAATGGATTGACAGAAAAAATCCGAGTCAGTTAAATAAATACGTTTGTGTTAATTCATCTGACACATTTTTCATGGAAACAACTGCTTGAAGTATGACCCTTTTAAGGGAATAAAATTTATTAGGTAGCATTTTTGCTGAAAGGCTACATGTTTTTAAATATTATACTTTAGCATTCAAATGAATATAAATAAATTTATCAAATATTTTTTTGCTTAGTTTTGGATGGCTCTAGAAAAGCTTATTACCTGCAATTAACTGGAAGCTTGAATATTAACAAAAGACTGACTTGTGTTATGGAAGGTATGTTGCCCTCACATGATATTTTTTAATATAATCTGTATTTATTTCATTAAATATAAAGAAGGAGAGAAATGTAAAGATGCAGCAAACTAATTCTTTAAACTAGCCAAAAATACATTATATTTAAAAGTATTTGCACAACAGTTCATGAACTTAGTACAGCTTAAAGATACCAAGATACTGCCAACGTTCTTTGTATTACAGGCATTTCTGTACAATTGTCAAACATTAAAAAAATAGGTGATTTGTACTTGTCAAATAAATGAACCTCTTTCAATGCCGTATTAGTAAGATTAATACACTGAACCAGATATCTATGCTTTCCTGCGTACATTTGTCCTAGTAATGCCTTTGTAGTATATTTAAAACGTTTAAGATTTCCTCCACCCCTAGATCACCTAGATGCAACTGAATAGAAACATCTCTGGCAGTTGTTAGAAGACTATTCTAAGGAAAGGCTGTTTTTTTCCGAGTTGTATATATTATTTTCTGACCTCATTAATACTTTTAAATAAGGCATATATTTCAGATAATTAAAGAGGAATTAGTCCTATAACTCCCATGGTGACAATAGGAATGACATTTACACATCTATTTCCCGTGAATCAAATGGAAAGTATAACGTTATATATCAAGAGATTACATATTTAAGGAACATGCACCTAGTATAGAGAGCATCCTAATAAGCTTTAGTGTGAAGACTCCCCTTCTTAGGGGACTATGAAGGAGGAAAGTCTCCTTAGCAACCTGATGCATGCATTCTGCACAAGGATTCCCCACGACTCCTGGGGCCTTTGTGGAAAACACTCCTTGGGGAAAACAGAAGGAATCAGCACCATATATCAAAGATGGAAACAATTCAAACTGTTTTCTAGCAGCAGTTCTCAAAAAAAAAAAAATGCTTGCTTGTTTCATATTCTTTATTTTACCACATTTAAGGCCTCTGAATCATCGCTAATAGTATATAATAATTCCTAAATCTAGAACTCATACCGCATGCTCCCTGACTTTTGTTTGATGTATCTAGTGAAGTTGCTTTGAGAGTTTCTACAAATGTTAATGTGACCAGAAGGGCCTCTGAAAACATGAAATTATTGTTTTGATATGATATAAATTATCACCTGCACACTGTGCATAGATTAATGAAACGTACTATAAAGGAGGCACTGTATTGTTACAGCCCATATATTTCATTTCTGCCTGTGTGAAAAGTGTCTTTTGGTGGAAAATCTGTTACAGTGTAATGCATAACTGTGAAGGCAAAGGAGTACTGAGATTCATTTATTTCTACACCACTCAAGTGGAACCGTCATAAGAAAGCTCGGGGTCTTAACCTCACATGCAGTATAAATGATAAATGTGCCATAATGCTTCCTTCTCATGTTTCTAGTGTCCCTTGGCTTTGATATATATATATATTGGGTTATAGGACCCGTATCTTAAGATTATTGACGTCTGGTATGGTACTTTCATATTTTATGACTTGTTGAACTATGATTTTAAATTTGTTCAGCATATCAACATGTTAAGCGAAGAGACCAGAATTATTTTTCATTTCACTTCACTGAGCTGTGTATCATTTCAGAATAATGTCATGTACATAGGCATGAAAAGAGTTTTGTCTTTAAGTCTATACTCATCAGAGAAAACACAACTATTAAAATTAAATTATTCCCCCAGTGCTTTAGAACTAAGGAGATGATTAAAAATAGCTGTTTGTGAGGCAAGCGAATATGGGGAAATCTGTTTACTGCATATAGCGAACCTCAAAGGAACTCCTGCATGCTGTGTGCCTGAAGAGATGTGTTAGAAGGACTCATTTTCAGTCTAGAGCAACAAACAAAAACTTTTATGAAAAGTGGTTAAAAAACTGTATGTGTCCAGGTGTGCTAATTTAGGATTAGTACAGAGGCCAGCACAATCCATAAAAAAACACCGTGACTGCTTATGATTCTACCAGACAACCTACATTTCTACTGGTTGATGTTATACTTCCGTATACATACAACTGCATATGTATGAATGTAACCTATGAAATTCCTCTTGAATTTCGGTCTGAGTATCCAGAATGTGATATCTTTGTCCTAGGAGATGCAATGCCTAGAGAAAAAACTATCAAAACTTCTAGTGTTACTTTTAATCTAGAAAATATACAGATTGGCTATGGTATTCTTATTTAATGTGAATGTAATTGGAATTATGTTATCTAATGTTAACTGAGTTAGCTATTATTTTTGTCCAAAGGTATTAATAGGCTTCTGGAAAGTAAACAAAACCCAAATATAACAAAATATTTTAAAAACAAAGAAGTGTACAATGAACAATTTAGCAAACTGAATATTCTACTGTCCCTAAGATCCTGATCTAAAGCCTTTAATTTAGTTACACTAAGAAGTAGGAATGATGATGTGTGAAGCATTTTGATGAGAACTCAAGCAAAACATCTACAAATATTATTATTTGAAATGTGCAATTATATATGTTTTCACTAAGTATGAAACTCACCTTCAGTGTATTTTGTACACTTTCTGTTCATGCAAAGATAATTTCCAAATGTGCTGACCTTCTCTATTATGAGTGACTATCATTCAGATTTTTTCTAATGAATATTAAAGACACAATTATTCTGTTCCTACAGTGTAAAATGATATTTTAAAATATAAGTGAAATAATACCATACGAGAGGAACTAATTTTCTTTTTATACTGGTGTTATTTAGAGTATATTTGAGCACATTTTAACTGGAATAATATCCTGTCGCCACAGACAATAAAATGTATTTCATATTGTTGTGGGTTGTTGAATTTTGCCCCTCAAAAATCATTAAAATGCAAACCCGCAGTACCTGTGATTGTGATCTAATCTGGAAATATGGTTTTTGCAGATGATTAGGGTAATCCGATGTTATTATAGTTGGCTGTAATCCAATATGAGTATGTCTTTATAAAAAGATGCACTTTGGGGCTGGGCGCGGTGGCTCACGCCTGTAATCCCAGCACTTTGGGAGGCCGAGGTGGGCGGATCACAAGGTCAAGAGATTAAGACCATCCTGGCCAACCTGGTGAAACCCCATCTCTACTAAAAATATAAAAATTATCCGGGCATGGTGGCACACACCTGTAGTCCCAGCGACTCGGGAGGCTGAGGCAGGAGAATCTCTCAAACCTGGGAGGTGGACGTTGCAGTGAGCCCAGATCACACCACTGTACTCCAGCCTGGTGACAGAGTGAGACTTCGTCTCAAAAACAAACAAACAAAAAAAATGGTGCCCTTTGGACAAGAGATCAATACACACAGAGAGAAGATGATGTGAAGACAGGGAGAACACCATCTACAAGTCAAGGAATGCGTGAGGGTACCATAAGCTATGAGAGGAGTGGAAGAGATGCTCCCTTTCAGCTCCCAGAAGGAAACAACACTGACAACATTTTAATTTTGGATTCCTGCCCTCCAGAACTGTGAGACAATACATTTCTGTTATGTTAACCAGATTGTTATACTTTGTTACTGAAGCTCTGGAAAACTAATACTCATAAAATCTCACATATGGATATGTTATGTAAAAACATGGAGGCAACATTTTCTAAGTTACTTAATTTTTTGAAATATTTTTGATGGAATTTGAGCTCATTTGCTTAATATATACAAAACATAATGCTTTTAGACTAGTTTTCAGGAATAATTTACTATATCAGAAAAGACAGAATTTGAGTAGTTAAATTATAGTAAGTAATTTGCATGGGATTACAAGATGAGAATCTTATTTTTTTAAGTACAGACGTGTCCTATTTTTCCTACGTGGACTTACATATTACTATGAAATAGCTTTTTGTCCAAGGAAAACAAATATGACCAAAAGTTAAAATAATTTCAAATTAGCATATTCGGTTCTCTGAATCACAAAAGATTAAATTACAGCTCAGAGTCCTTACTAATGCTACTATGTCTTCCAAATGCTTTTAAAATTCTTTCATTTAATCATTTAAATATTTCTATGAAGTTGGTGACATTATTATTGCCATTTTATGAAAAGGGATTAAGAAACAGACAGCGCTGTAACACAGGAAGTACATACAGCAAGTAAGTGGAATTCCTACACGGGCACTCTGGCTGACCCAGTGGTTCTGCTCTCTACCATGACACTATTCTGTCTACGGGTAGTAAATGTGTTTAATTAATTAATTAATACAAAAACCATTAATAAAATATCGTAAATTATTTAAATTACGTCTTTGTCTCAAACTTTTCGTTTTAATTTTGTGTAAGCATCATAATGTACACACTACACCAGAGTAGAAGTATATGTAAATAATCTACATTTAGAAAGTTAGACAGTGAATCATCTAAACCACCTGTGGCTGGTAAAGCAAACGTATCAGAGCCTTTTAGTTCACAACAGATTATTCCTTTTTTTTTTAACTTTTCTTTTCTATTCTTCTACATTTCTATTTCTACGATATTTTTCTCACTACCTAATGGGAAAACATGCATTTATATAAGACAGTGTAATATATGTACTATAATAAATATCTGTATAAATGCATAAAATATAAATATATATTTACATTATAGGTATTATAAAAACAGTTTAATATATTGAAATATTTAATTAAGGTGTAATTTTATTTATTTATTTATTTATTTATTTGAAACAGAGTCTCTGTCTGTTGCCCAGGCTGGAGTGCAGTGGCGGGATCTCTGCTCACTGCAACCTCCGCCTCCGGCATTCAAAGCAATTCTCCTGCCTCAGCCTCCTGAGTAGCTAGGACCACAGGCATGTGCCACCACACCCGGCCAATTATATTTTTGATTTTTTAGTAGAGGTGGTGTTTCACCATGTTGACCAGAATGGTCTTGATCTCCTGACCTTATGATCCGCCTGCCTTAGCCTTCCAAAGTACTGGGATTACCGGTGTGAACCACCACTCCCAGCCCTGTAATTTAATTTATAAAGAAATTAAATGCTTGAAGAGCCAGTGATATGCTATGTTTTCCCAGTAACACATACCAAGAGAATATTTATTAAGTTCCTTTCTTTACTCTGATATTTCAAAACCAGGCAAACAAAGTCATGTCTATTCCTCATACTCACTGAAATGGTTTTTCTGTTATAGGCCATGAAAATTTTAGTCTAATTCATAGCTTTATTTATGTGAATATTTCAGTACACACAATGCTCTATCTTGTGCTAAAACATGTTCTGTTAAGTAGTACTCAAATAGTTAAAAATATATTACAGTAAAACGTTTACTAAATATGCAGACAAAAGAAAATGTTTTTAAAGACTCATTTGTTATTTCTATTATTTTGATGTAGAGAAGAAGCAAAGAAGAGGTCCATTGTATAACCACAACCCTGTGAGAATGCCCTCTAGAACTACATAACATGAGGAGCGAGTATCAAGCACGCACAGGCAGCTCAAAACACTTTGCTTAGCCACGCCCCCACGGGAGACAGCAGTGACAAATTTTTAGCAATAAACGAAAGTTTAACTAAGTTACACTGACCAGCAGAGTTGGTCAATTTCGTGCCAGCCACCGCAGCCATACGATTAACTCAAGCTAATGGACTTCAGCGTAAAGAGTGTTTAAAATCATAATTCTAATAAAACTGACTCGTAACGAAGTTGTAAAAAACTTATATAACTTGTCTAACCAGAAAGCCTCTACTATCATTGTGATAAATCGTTTCTTTAAATAAAAATTTTAAAATATGTATATTATAAATTTTATATGATCTAGAATTATCATTTTTCTATAACTTAGTAACTTTATTAGAAAACAAATACTAATTACTTTCATAGAGAAGAGATAGAAATTCTATAATAATTTTTTCATGGTATTTTCTTTCAGCTTTCTTCTTTCCTGCTCAATCTCTTTCACCTTGCAACTCCATACTCCCCAAACCTGCACTGCATTAAAAAATGAAGCTATTACTTGATATCAACAAAAATGAGAAACCATATCATTTCTCGGCTTAGAAGAAAAGGAGAGAAGAGTACTCCTTCCTGAGAATTTTCAGCTGTGGTAACAGTTTCTACTGCTGTAAATTTAATCGGTTGCATAGCAGCTTACGGTAAAATGAGACTAGTTAATTAGAAAGGAGACAGGGACAAGTCCCACAGGATCTTTACACCTTAATTCCCTAGGCCTCTAAGTTAGCTTCCAGAAATTTATTTTATTACCAGTGAGCGCCCCCTATTGGCAAACCACAAATACTTTGTATTTATGATATTCATAGGTAACCAATGTTCTTTATATTATTTGGATTATTTAATCATGCATTCAAATTCTACATGCTTTAGTACTGGATATTTTAGATTAGGTGTTCAGATTTTTCAAGGATTTTATTAATATCCATTGGCCAAGACGAGAATCATATTGGAAGAAATGGACTGGGCGAGGTGGCTCACACCTCTAATCCCAACACCTACGAGGGCTGAGGCAGGCTGATCGCTAGAGCTCAGGAGTTCCAGACCAGCCTAGCCAACATATCAAAACTCCATCTCTACTAAAAATGCGAAAATTAGCCAGGTGTGGTGGCACATACCTGTAATCCCAGCTATTTGGGACGCTGAGGCAAGAGAATTGCTTGAACCTGGGAGGCAGAGGTTGCAGTGAGAGGAGATCATGCTACTGCACTCCAGCCAGGGCAACAGATGGAGACACCGTCTCAAAAAAAAAAAAAAAAAAAAAAGGAAGAAATAGAGCTAGATGCAACAATGTCAGAATAGATCTGTTCAATAAATATTTTTATGATTTAGAAAACCCTAGTAAAAACAGTATCATGATTTTTGTATTTTTTTTTCACAACTCATTTGTGGAATCCTCACATGATGTCTACTTCTGATCACCCTCTCATTTTTTATCCTCCTTTTCTTTTAACAGTGAGTGACACTTTAAGAATATTAAATCATGTAATAATTTCTCAGGTGTATTGCTTTGTGTTTGTCTCACTTAGTTTGATTTCAGGCTCTACGAGGCTAGGAATCTGTTTGTTTCATTAACTAATCTAAGCCAAGTGTCTAAAATAGGACCTAGCACTATGAGGCATTCAGTGAATACTTGTAGAATGTATCAGATCTAACTTTAATGGTTTTAACTTGGATTTTTTAGTTTTACTTATCACATGTATTTAGAGCTTGCTTTACATCATCTACTGCTTCACATATTTCAAAATATCAATTTACAAAATAACCAAAAAATTAAAGACAGGTTCAATTACTACCCATATTTTACAAATACAAAAACTAAAGTTTAGATTTGTGTGCTCTGTGTTTGATATATGTGTGATATATGTTTACCGAGTATGTTAAAAGACCTTGACTTGTAGTATTTGCCAGTTTCTATGGTGCGAACATTTTTAACCACAGGTGATTCAAGCTACAAGTATGAATTTCAGTAGGATCACACACACTGACATTAGCCACTGCAAGCACTACCCTGTGAAAAGTTACATATAAATTATCTAAGGTGGCTTAGTGAGAAGGAGAATATCTAGGTTATAAAATCAGAAAAATTGACAATGCCTTCCAGGTCCAGAGCCTGGCAAGGATCTTGAATAATATTCTCAAATTATATCTGTTAAAAAAAAAGTATAATTCATCATTTTTTTCTGAGTATTTCCTTCCAAAATATTCAGTTTTATTTTTCAACTAGTTGTCATCTTGGTTACTATGGTTACTCAAGTAATATCCTTATTTAATTATTAATATTTTATTGGATTGCGTTTGTCTATACAATACAACAATGTTGGCTTAATAAAGTCACTTTTCTGTTACACATTTTCTTTTCCTTTGATAAATATTGCTTTACCTAGAAGTAATATTTTGAGGATTGGGAGAACTATCTATCTTGAAGGATATATTGGATTCATCCATTTGAAATCCCCTAGCACATATTGCAGTAGAATAAAGTAGGCATTTGGAAATTTGAATCAAAATATAAATAGCAGATAGTCAAATTAAATCTCAGGGGTGAGAAGATGGAGGACATTTGAATCATATTACCAGATGTTCAGCCTCTACTGTGAATTCAAAAAGAAGAAAAAAATGTTAATTGGAAATACTTTGAGGTCATCATACATTTAAAAAATACATTGTGGAACTTTGTGTCATAAGCAAATGCAAGCCTTAAATTTAAAATGTATTGAAAAGTGAAACACTGAGAGAAAAAAAGTATATAAGTAGCTTGATTTTCCAAACTTACAAAAGGATCTCACCTCTCATAGAACTGGCTCTTCATTCTCTTTGATTTTGCAATGCAGATTTCTATTATTTAGTATTTCAACTGTAGGCACAATAACCAACTCAGGTATCGAAAATTCAATCATTCCGTTTTAGTAAACTGCAGTTCCTATGATCCAATGCATTAATGGTTAGACAAAGAGAGGTTTCAATATTAAATCCCTTTTTTTTTTTGAATCAGTTTCAGGTAGTTCTATTTCCAAAACTATTGAAGCAAAGGCATTAATTATACATTTCCATTATGACAGAGCCAACATCAGCAGTCACTAAGGCATAATTTCTTTAGGAGGAGATGCAGCCTATTCTCTGATCAAGTTTTGTTTCCCACAGGGAGGCATCAGTCTTAAATTACATGGCAAGCAGGCAAGAGAAAGGAAGCAAAGCATAGACACTTCCCAGGGGAAAAAAGAATGAGGATCTGACTCAGGGCATCCTATTGAATAAATAAAATTCTCTACTTCTGTTAGTTATTTTGATTCACACACACTTACATGCACATTTAGACACAGGCAAGAGATTCAAGACATTTATGAATTTTATTGTATTTCCTTTTGTTATCTTGTAAGAAATTTTACTTGCTATTTTCAGGATTATTTTTTTCTTTTTCTTTCTTCTAAAAAACTGTAACTAGAGTAAGGTGATTATTCCCTCATAAGAATTATTTTCATAATCAAATAGTTCTTCATTGAAAGTAAGGGAAGCAACTATTTGATCTTGCTTTTCTCAAAAATATTAGGTACCTAACTTCATTCACTAATAACATATTATAGTAAAACGTAGTTCTGTTAATTCATCAGGCTAATAAAGGACACTTAAAAGTACAGGGTAAACTTCTAGAAGATAACATAAGAGAACACCTAGATGATCTTTGGTATGGCAATGGGGTTTTATGTGCAAAACAAAAGGCACAATCTGAGAGAGAAATTATTGATAACTTTGACTTTATTATAGATCTTTTGGAAAAAAAATCCTCTTCTCTACAAGCCCCACTGTTAGAGAATGAGAAGACCAGCTTCATACTAAAAGAAAACGTTATAAAAAGACATAAAAGATAAATGACTTATCCATAATGTATAAAAGAACTCTTAAAACTCAACAATAAGAAAATGAGGCTAAACGCAGAACATTGGGAAACTGAAGTAGGCAGATCACTTGAGCTCACGAGTTTGAGACCAGCCTGGGCAACATGGCAAAAACCCATCTCTACAAAAAAATACAAAAATTAGCCAGGTATGGTGGTATGTGCCTGTAATCCCAGCTACTTGGAGGCTGAGTATGGAGAATCGCTTGAGCCCATGAGGTGGAGGTTGTTGCAGTTAGCCGAGATTGCACCGTTGTTCTCCAGTCTGGGTGAGAGAGCCCAACCTTGTCTCAAATAAAAAGAAAAGAAAAAAAGAAAAGAAGAAAATAACCCAGTAAAGAATAGGCAAAATATCAGAACAGTATACTCAGATTGCAAATAAGCATATGAAAAGTTATTCCATAATATATGTCATTAGGGAAAGACATATTAAGGCAACAATAAGATACTGCTACACCACATATGAAATAATCAAAATCCAAAACACTGACAATACCGAATGCTGGGAAGAATATGGAGAAACAGGAACTTTCATTCATTGCTGTGGGCAATGCAAAATGGCACAGCCCTTTGAGTGACAGTTTGGCAGTTTCTTAAAAAGTACACATAACTCTGACCAGAAATTATGCATCTTGGTTTTACCTAAATGAGCTGAAAACATGTCCACAAGAAAACTTGTGCATGGATGGTTTATAGCATTTTTATTCATAATTGTCAAAACTTGTCATTAACAAAATAACCAGATTTCTTTCAGCAGATGAACACATAAATAAAAAGTGTTTTTTATGGGATGTTATTCAGTACCAAAAATAAGGGGATGTTTTTGTTCAGCACAAAAAAGAAATGAACTATTAAATCAAAAAAAGACACAAAGGAATCTTAAATACATATCATGAAGTAAAAAAATTTTTATAAAGCCAATCTGAAAGGCTATGTATTGTATGATTTCAATTCTATGACATTTAAACTCCTATATTATCTCTAAAACTTTTCCAAAAATGTCTCTCTGACACTGGGATTATATGACTGATACATTTCTCTACCACTTCAGTATAACAACGTTATCACTAAAAGTTTCTTTCCCACCTTATTTCTTTTCCATCTTGTCCTTGATTGAAACTGTCCTTGATTGCAACCTACTTCGAAGGCCAGAGCACAAGTACCTAAGGAAGAGTTAATAGGATTATAGGAGTGGTTCCAGTGGACTAAAGAAGGCCACGAAGGTTTTGCCACTTCTCACATGAAGACATATAGTCAAGTTGCCTTTCCTTTGAATATGGGTGCCCTTGATACTTATTGTGACAGATAAGATATGACAGGAATGACATTATGATACTTCCAAGGCCAGTGTAATAAAACTAACAGTTTCTTCTTCCTTCCTCTCCAGGAGTTGCAGCCTTCATACCACAAAGAAGCTTGGTTAGGGATCATAAGTAACCTGGCATTTCACTGAGAGAGGGAGGCCAGGTAGAAAGCCCTTGAGATACAGCTATGTGTGTGAAGCCTTTCTGGACCCTCCAGCCCAGCCTATTTGGCCTGCTGAATTCAACCAACTGCGTGACTTCAGCCAATACCAAGTATAGCAGAACAGCTATGAGATGAACTTATTTGACTTCACACAGAATTGGTGAAAAGGAATAAATCATTATTAAGTCAATAAATTTGGGGATTGTTTTGGAATGAAGGCATATATAACTGAAATTGTTTTTGACTTTGGCTGAACGTTTGAATCAACTAGATGGTAAAAAGTTTAAATGATCTGGAACCAAGCCATACAAGTTGACATTTCTAAGGGTGGAGTCTTAGCATCCCTATTTTTAAAGGCTCCCGAAGTGACTGTTAACATACAGTCAGTGTTGAGAACTATGTAGTGAGTGTTGCTTGTTGCCCAGTTCTGCTTCTAAATAACTTCTCCTGTAACATTTAAAAATTCTCCACATAGTTTAGCCTTATGTCATCTAGCTCTGCTGCTTTCAATTCTGTATTCTGAAAAGACTTATTCTTCAAGAACACTCAGTCCCAAGCATTCTGAAAATAATGGATTTGTTTGATGTTAAGTGTAATTAATGGACCATAACTTCAGTGATTTGGTTTTCTGTGTGTTTGTTTGCCTGCGTCTTTAACAGTCTGTTTCGTGTATTTGGGTATATCTCAGTGGGAAGAGCTTCAATCAATGAATATTCAACTGCTTTCTGACATATGACTCACTGAACATATATCTAAATCTTCAGAGATCATTTTTTACAACATTTTCAGGTGTTTTAAATCTTACATTGCTAATGTGAGAAGTTGTCAGTAAATGATTCAGTGTTCCTATAAGCAGCTAATTTCAGTATTCCCAATTTCTTTATATGCCTAAGAGAGACAGGTATCTTTTTTAGACGTTAAGTAGAGACATACATGGGAACTTAGATTCAATTAGCAAGTTCATAAAATAGCTTATATATTTAATAGATATAATTAACTGATATTTCAACTTTTTATCAAAATAAATCTTCTTTCAAAGATTAACACACTTTTATTGAGAAGTAATTCTATGGGGTTTATAAAAATCTTGAGAGTAAAAATGAGTCTTGCCAGTTCTAATTTATAATTCATTACTGATGTGCTTACATTCAAGTACATTGGAAATGGAAAAAAACAATCATTTGAATCTAGATTCCACCGATTACTGACTGTGTGAACTTAATGAAACCACTTAGACCCTCTAAGTTCAGTTCCTCATTTATAATAATAATAGTATCTGTATCTCAAAGCTATTTTGAGGTTTAAAATAAGATAATGTTTCACTTGCAATTCTTATAGGAAAACAAACATTAAGGAAATATTATCAATCTTAATTATGTCTCAGTATCATAATAATGAGTTTGCTAAAACACAGCTAAGAATCACCTCCTACACATCATACCTCTCATTCTTCACTCCATGGAGAAATAAAAAAGGCAGGAGTTATTTGGGATGAAATTCATGAATGCCAACGTAGATTAATAGGCCACCCCTTAAAACAAACATGGATAGCAAAAAACCAAACTTGAAAAGATGTAAAAAATGAATGAACATTTATTGAATGCCTACTGTGTGCCGTGTATTTTGCTGAGTTAACCAGTTAACAACACACTTCAGGAATGAAGATTATTGTCAAGTCTTATCAATTATAGATACCATTGTCTCAGAATGTTCTTGGAGTAACCAAAACTTGCTTGATAGTGCTTAGCTAGCAGAGTCATTTTAATTAGGATCACCTGATTTATACTAGCTTGGTATCCAGAAACCTAATTTCATTTCTAGTTAGGTATAGAATCATGTATAGGATCCAAGACTCCTGAGTTCCAGAGAGGTGCACTTTCCATTCCAACTTGCAGCTGTAGAAATAAAAGAGAACAGTAAATGCTACTTGAATTTCATGATTTCAAATATCCAGTAAAGATGAATTCACTGGCTGCACCTGCTTGTTGTTTTATCATTCCATTTCCTATCTCCCATGTGGATTTGCCCACAGACACAAGACCTATTAAAAATGATTGGATCTTGAAAAAAATGTAAATTGATATTTATACCCCATAAGTTCTTCTGCAATGGTAATATCTGTGCTATATGCACATGGAAAATTAAATCATTTTTAAGCTAGCATAGGGTCTGTCTAATAAAAACCCTTCTGAAACCCCACTGTGTCTTCTCAGTAGCAGCTTTTCACAGTGAAGCATTTAGGCTTTTAAAAAGCAACAGAACAAATGTGATTGATTATCAGTTCACTTGCCAGATTCTGCATTGAAATTAAAGAAAGTAAAAGCTCTTCTATGAAAGTGATATAACCACCTGCAATATTAAACCAATAAAATATGTGTTCAGCTATTTATGAAGTGCCTTGACCCAAATATAAAAAGTAGCTTTCTAGTATGTAGGAGCCTTATATAGTAACTGATCAATTCTTTGTAACTGTGGCAAAACAGTAAAAAGCATTCCAAATTCACTAAAAGGTCAAAACACTCTGAAAGAATTCCATTATTGAAACAAATATGAAGTTGGCCACACTTGTGATAAGCAGGACAAATGAAAATATGCAGCCCATTAGTATGTACATAGGAGATATTCTAATAATTATTAATTCATTAAAAAAGATTCCCAGTGCCTGACACATAACAAAACTAGATTTGATTGAGCACTCACTTGTTTTTCTGCTTATCTAAATATTAGCCAATGCCCTGATGATTTTTAAGAAGCTGATACACTTCTTTGCAAATAGCTCTGTTATCTATAAATAACCAATTTCTACTTAGCCTCCATATAATCTACATTAAATGGCTACAGATAATATTTCTGTTCATTTTGTTGTTTAAGAAGTATAAACACAACCAATAAATGCCAAATTATCTAATAATAGTAAGCTTGGGATTCAGTTTAGAGAGAAGCCAATCTGAAACTTGGATGAATCTATTCAATAAATCTGTTCTTTTTGGATGGGAAGATCTCAGCAACAGAGAATACAAGGTAAACTAGAGCAGCATGCAAACAACATCAAAGGTAACCAGGTTCCAGGTTTCTAGGCTACCAGGAATTTTCCAGAATGATTAAAAATATTTGAAAGCATCTTGTTGCTGTGGGTTACGTAAACCTATATGAATGGGTGACAATGAAAGGGCACGACTTCATTAAGTAGGAAAATCATGTTTTAAAAGGGCAACAACTTTGTTCCAGACAAATAGAATGATTGACTGTGGGACAAGATAGACAAACTAAAATGTGGGAGAAATCAATAATGGATTACTAAAACATGGGTGTAACTCAGAGAGTTGGTTATAGGAAAGAAAGATATTTTTTATTTTACAGGAATCAGCGAACAATGTTAAATCAGTGATAAAACCAACAGACAAATAAACCCATTGATTTACTACAAAGGTCTAAACCTAAAGTAGCCCTTTGTCCCCAGGGCTACTTTAGATTTAGACCTTTGATGTGATTTATGGGACCTCACACGTATAGTATATAGAGATAGTGGCAGGCATCAGGCAAGCTTCTGGCAGGGAAGAATGGCATTTATTCCATGTACAGCAGAATTCTTCACCTTTGGGTGTGTATGTCGGTGTGTTAATGAAAATTTTCTGTTGGTATTGCTTCATGCAAACACTATTTATTGATGATTTAAACATCTTCAATTAGGACAAATTTTAACGTACATAAATCTAATATTTGAAATTAAAAAATTCCATCAACAATGTAATATTAAAGCCAAATCACTACCATAATGAGAATATATAAAACTGAAGATACCAGCAACATAGAGTCACAGATATAAATCAAAATCATAGTTTCTGAATTTTTAATCGATTGTGCATGTATTCACAGAATTGATACTTTGATCAATTGCACCTTATTCTCAGTCAGATGATGGACAAGGCAGTAGCAGTGTTGCTCTATACATGAGCACCCCCTGCTGGCACAACCTGGATACCCATTTCTTTAGTTGTAACAACAATTTATTTGGAATATCCCTTACTGTATCTTAGATAAATGCTTCCCTACGCAAATATGTAAATAGTGATATCATCTCAAGAACTTAGCTCCAGGTACCCTGTTGATGTTTGTTTCATTTAAAAAAATAGCAAACAGAATAACCAAAAAATTTCTTTTTATCATTTTAAATCAACTAGATTAATTTCTATTAATTTCCCATTGCTACTGTAAGAAATTACAACACATTTAGTGGCCTAAGAGAAAGCAAATTTAATATTTTACAGTTCAGTACGTCAGTTGTCTGACATGGGTCACACTGAGATAGAATCAAGGTTTCAGCAGGATTTGTACTCCTTTTGGGTAGCTCTTAGGGAGAATGTTTCTCTGCCTTTTTCAGCTTCTAGGGGATGTCCACATTCCTTAGGTCATGGACTATTTCCTCCATCTTTAAAACCAGCAAATTTACATTTCTCTGAATTTTTCTCTCATACTCTCAGCTCCTTTTTCTCTCCTCCACCTCCTACTCCCATTTTAAGAACCCCTGTGATTACATTGTTTCTATTCTGAGAATCCAGGTTAATGCCCTTTTTTAAAAAAAATCAGGTGACTAGCAACTTAATCTTGTTATGCCTTGACCCAAACATATTCACAGGGTCAGGGGATTAAGACATGGGCATTGCTATGGTCTGGATGTGTGTCTCCCCCCACCCCCAACCTCTGCATTCGCATGTTAAAATTCTAACTCTCATGGTGATAGTATTAGGACATGAAGGCTTTGGGGTGATTAGGTAATAGAAATGGAGCCCACATAAATGGGATAAGTGCACTTGTGAAAGAGGCCCTAGATAAGCCCCTCATCTAAATAAACTCAAAATAAAGACTCAAATAAATAAAATCAGAAATTAAAAGGGTGACATAATAACTGATACCACAGAAATGCAAAGGATTATAGGAAACTATTATGAATAAATATATGCCAACAAATTGGATAACCTAGAAGAAATGGATAAATTCCTTGATATATACAATCTCCCAATGATGAATTATAAAGAAATTGAAAATCTGAACAGACCAATAATGAATAAGGAGATATAATTAGGAATAAAATATCTCTCATCAAAGAAAATCTCAGGACTTGAAAACTTTACTTTTGAATTCTACCAAACATTTAAAGAAGAACTAATACTAATTCTTCTCAAACTTTTCCAAAAAATTAAAGAGGAGGGGATATTTCCAAAGTCATTTTACAAGGCCAGTATTACCCTGACACCAAACTCAGCTATGGACACTACAAAAAAAAGAAAACTATAGGCCAATATCCCTGGTGAACATAGGCGCAGAAATCTTCAACAAAATATTGCTTAACCAAATATTAAAGAATATTTAAAAGGTCACTTACCATGATAAGGTGGGATTTATTCCAAGGATACAAGGGTGATTCAATATGCAAGTCAATTAATCTGATACATTACATTAACATAATAAAGAAGAAACACCCTATGATTATTTCAATAGATGTAGAAAAAGCATTTGACAAAATTCTGCAGCCTTTAATAATAACAAAAATCTTTGCAAATTAAGTATAGAAGAAGTCATCTCAATATAATAAAGACTATATAAGACAAATGCACAGCCAACGCCATACTCAATGGGGAAAAATTGAAAGCTTTCCATCTAAGACTGAGAACAGGAAAATGCCCACTCTGGCCAGTTGCATCTAACATAGTACTGGAAGTTCTAGATATAGCAATTAGGCAAAAGGAAGAAATAAAAGACATTCAAATTGAGAAAAAACATAAATTATCTCTGTTTGTAGAAAACAAAATCTTAGATATAAAAATCCTAAAGACTCTACCAAGAAAACTGTTAAGACTAACAAATGAATTCAGTAAACTTGCAGAATACAAAACAAATACACAAAATCAGTAGTATTTCATACACTAATGGTGAGGAATATGAAAAAACTATCAAAAAACAATTTTATTTACTATGTGTACAAAAATATATAATAACTAGAAATAAATGTAAACAAGGAGGTGAAAAATCTCTCCACTGAAAACTATAAAACAGTGATCAAAGAAGCTAAACAAGACACAAATAAATGTAAAGCTATCCCATATGTATGATTTGGAAAAATTAAAATTGTTAAAATGTCCATATCATCTAAAGCAATACACAGATTCAATGATATGCCTGTAAAAATATTACTGACATTCTTTACAGAAATAGAAAAAATAATCCTAAAATTTGTTTAGAACCACACAATTCTCTGAATAGCCAAAGCAATGTTGAACAAGGAGAACAAAGCTGAAGGATTGCATTACCTGACGTCAATATATACTACAGTACAGCAGACGAAAAGCGTGATACTAGCATAAAATTAGACCCATAAAACAATGAAACAGAAAAGAGAGCCCAGAAAATCCACATCTTAATAATCAACTGATTTTTGATCTAAGTGCTAAGCACGTACAATAGGGACAGGACAGGCTCTTCAACAAATGGCTTTGGGAAACTGGATGCCTACATGCAGAAGAGTGAAATTACGCCCTTGTTTCACACTGCATACAAAAATTAACTCAAAATGTGTTGAAGACTTAAATGCAAGACCTGAAACTATGAAATTTCTTGAATGAAACGTAGGACAAAAGCTTCATGAAATCGGTCCTGGCAATTATTTCTCTGGATATGACTTCAAAATACAGGTAACAAAAAACCATAGACCAATGAGATTACATCAAACTAAAAGGTTCTGCACAGCAACAGAAAATATCAAGAGTGAGGAAACACTTGAGGGTTGAAAATATTTTATTGAAGAAGAAAATATTTGCCAGCTATGCATCTGATAATGGATTAGTATCTAAAATATATAAAGAATTCAAACTATTCAGTGGCAAGAATACAAATAACCCAGCGACAAAATGGGCAGAGGACTAAAATAGACATTTCTCCAAAGAAAATAAACAAATGACCAACCCTTAACATGATTAAGGTTTACGAAAAAAAATCCTTAATGTCACTAATTATCAGTGAGATGAAAATTATATTACAATGACACATTACCTCACTTCTGTTAGGATGGATATCATAAAAAAGACAAAAGATAACAGTGACAGTGTGGATGTGAAGTAGAGAAAACCCTGGCACACTGTTGGTGGAAATGTAAATTAGTGCAGTCATTACAGAAAACAGTATGGATGTTCCTCAAAACTTAAAAATAGAATTACCATGTAACCCATCAGTCCCATTACACAGTGTATACTTAAAGGAAAAAAAATCAGTATGTCAAGAACATAACTGCCCTCTCATGTTGATTGAAGCAGTATTCACAATAGCCAAGATATAGAATCTCCCTGTGTCTATCAATGAATGAATGGATTAAAAAAAATGACATAGGCATATGTTAATTTATTGCACTTCACTTAATTATACTTCACAGATATTCAATTTTTTATGAAGCTTTGTGGCATCCTTGTATCACTCCAGTGTATTTATTAGTGCTATATTTCCAACAGTATAGTAGCACTTTGTGTCTTTGTGTCACGCTGTGGTAATTCTCACAATATTTCAAACTTTTCACTCTTATTACATCTGGTACGGTGATCTGGGATCACTGATGTTTTATGTTGCTATCATAATTGTTTGGGGGCACCACAAACCTCACACACCCATGTAAGACAGTAACTTAATTGATAAATGTCTGTATCTGATAGCTTCACTGACCAGCCATTTCCCCTTCTCTCTCCCTCTCCTTAGGTCTCCCTCTTCCCTGAGACATAATACTGACACTAGGCCAATTAATAACTTCACAATGTCCTCTAAGTGTTCAAGTAAGGAAGGGTGGCATGTCTCTCACTTTAAATCAAAGCCAGAAATGATTAAGTTTAGTGAAGAAGACTTGTCAAAGCCTGACATAGCCTGAAAGCTAGGCTTATTGTATCAAACAACCAAGTTGTGAAGGCAAAGGAAAAGTTCCTGAAAAAAACTAAAAGTGTACTCCAGTGAATACATGAAAAATAAGAAAGTGAAGCAGTCTTATTATTGATATGATATGGAGAAAGTTTTAGTGGTATGAATAGAAATCAATCCAGCCACAGCATTCCTTTAAGTCATATCCTAATTCAGAACATGATCCTAGCTCTCTTCAATTCTATGAAGGCTAAGATTGGTGAGGAAGCTGCAGAAGGAAGTTTGAAACTATCAAATGTTGGTTCTTGAGGTTTAAGGAAAGGAAGCTCAAGGTAAAACAGCAAACTATCCAGAAGCTCTAGCTGAAAAAATTGATGAACATGGTTACACTAGGTAATAAACTTTCAATGTAGATGAAACAGCCTTCTGTTGGAATTACATATGATCCAGGACTTTCATAGCCAGAGAAAAGCCGACGTCTGGCTTCAAAGCTTCAAAGAATAAGCTGAGTCTCTTGTTAGGAACTAATGCACCTGATGAGTTATTTCTTATTTAAAAAAAAACTTGCCACAGTCACTCCAGTCTTCAGCAACCACCACCCTTAATCATTAGCAGCCATCAACAGCAATGCAAAATCCTCCACCAGCACAAAAATTATAACCTACTGAAGGCTCAGAGAATCATTAGCGTTATATGGCAATGAAATATTTTTAATTAAGGTATATGCATTGCCTTTTTAAACATCCTATTGCACACTTGGTAGACAACTGTATACAGTAAACTTTTAAAACTTGTATAAAGTAAACTTTTATACACCCTGGGAAGTCAAAAATGTCCGTAACTCACTTACTTGTGATATTCACTTTATTGCAGAGTACTGGAACTGAACCCACAATATCCTCTAGGTATGCCTGTATGTATACACAATGAAGCACTATTCAGCCATAAAAAAGAAGGAAAATCTGTCATTTGTGACAATGTGGATAAAACTGGAGGACATTATGCTAAGTGAAACAATCCAGAGAGAAAGACAAATACGACATGATCTCACTCATGTGGAATGTAAAAAAGCTGATCTCATAAAAGTAGAAAATAAAATGGGGGTTATCAGAGGTTGGGGGTGGCTGTGAGAACTGGGGAGATATTAATCAAAAATACAAAATTAAAGTTATATATATGGGTGTAATATGTTCAAGAAATCTGTATTTCAGTGCCGTGACTATACTTAATGATGTATTACATTCTTAAGCACTGCTAAGAATGAATATTAAATGTTCTCACCAAAAATAACTGTGAGGAAATTCATATTTTAATTAGCTACATTTAACCATCCCAAAGTATCTCTATACTTCAAAACATCATGTTACATATGATAAATACATACTATTTTATCTGTCAATTTAAAATAAATAATTTTAGAAAATTTTTTTTGATTGATATATACTTGTATATATTTATGGGATACAAAGTGATGTTTCAACACATATAGTGTGCCGAGATCAAGTCAAAAGTAATTACCTCTGGGTATAATACCTACAAAAAAACTGATAATCATCTTCAACTCTGACAATTTCTAGGTGTGAGAGAACAAAAGCTATTTCAGTCTTTAACGATGCACCAGATCAAAGTTTGTATTGTCAAGAGCATACATTCTTTCAAATCTTTTTCTAAAAGGGAACATGTATTTTAAAATGTTAACTCCCCAATTGGTTGGTAGCCATATACAAACCAATCTCATTAAGCTTTCATGGCTGTTAGCTTTTCTTCTTTCCTACACCATTAAATTAAAAAAAGACCCAAAAGATTGTATAGATCAAAGCCAATTAATTGTACCCTGGTATGCACAAAGTTAAGGACCAAGTTGTTTTGTTTGAATAGTCACACTCAAAAAACTCAATATTAATTCACTGTGTCCCCAAACATACATCTCTTAAATGCAAATCCTTTTAGAAAACAAGAGGAACATAATACAGTGTTTGATTCTTTTTCCTAAATGCTTCTTCTTTCCTTCTTATTTATTTGAAGGGAGAATACATTAGGTAACTTTTTTTCATATCTTTAAGGAGATTTAATTTAGTGTTTCTACCAGGCGTTGTGAAAAAAAAAGTTTTAAAAGGCAAAAAATAAGGAATACATTGAATCATTATTCTAATAGGGCCCAAATACATTTGAATAAGCAATTAAATAAAAATTTCAAACAAATTAAGGAAAACATTGATTCTAATTTTAGTTAGATAACACTGATAGAAGCGTTTCTTGGGTAATGGGAGGTGAACAGGGTAGCTTTCCAGAGGAAAGAGCATAGCTCTAAGTCTCTAAGAATGAGTGAGTACTACGAGGTAGATAAAGGTCCAGCAGCGAGGGCAGCAAGTGAGAGAGAGTGGAAAATGATGTTGCTATCAAGAGAGAAAGAGTAAAAACTTTGATGTGGACTAAATAGATATGGTGAGTAGTGCAGAGTAGGAACGAGGCAAGATTTGGATTAAACTCCCTGTTAAGAACTTCTGGTTTCTAGTCCAACATGTAAGGAACTTTGAAGCCATCACTGTATCCTAACAAGAAGTAAAAAGCTGATCAAACTGAAAACGAAATCACTCTTCTTAGATTCACCAGAGACCTGAGGTCACAGAACAAACTGCTGTGGAGTTTGTAGAGAGGCAGTGACAGAGAATTCAACTTAACAGAGCAGAAACATAATCCTGCAGGAATCAGTACGATCACAGGAAAGCTTGAATTGTCATTGATGCTGAAGGCTCAGAGTGGACAAGTCTAAGATTAAAAATAAAAATAAAAAAATTCCAGGGGACCCAGCCTTAGTGAGGCTTTTGCTTTTTTGTGTGTTTGTTTCTTTGTTGAGTTTTACCTTTAGCTGTACACAGTTCTCAAGATGAAAATTAGAGAAAACTTTCTTCTGGCTTCCGGAAGGGGGGTGGAAAAGTAACAATTTTAAAATACACCAAAGCATTTCATTATTCTTAGCAAGACCTTATCTTAAGAAAAACTATTTGACAGAACCTAACCTACTGGGGTTTCAGCAGAGCCTAACCTATCTGGGAGAAAGAAGGTACCTAACTTCAGCCCTCACTAACCATGCTGTACCACATAAGGAGCAGAAAAAAAAAATTGAGATGCATTTATGAAGTTCACAGCACAGGAGCAGAGGCTCACTAAGAGTAAGATCTAAATACGGGGCTGTGGAAAGCTTCCTCCCCCTCTGCACCTCACCATGATGTTATAAAGCTATGTTTTCCACATTTACCTTTACCAGTGCACAGAATCACATCTGCTGTTCAACAATAACAATAAAAAACATTATAAGGAGGCTGGGCACGATGGCTCACACCTGCAATCTCAGCATTTTGGGAGGCTAAGACTGGCAGATCACTTGAGGTTGGAAGTTCGAGACCAGCCTGATCAACATAAGAGAAATCCCATCTCTGCTAAAGATACAAAATTAGCCCTGTGTGGGGGCGTATACCTGTAATCCCAGCTGCTTGGGAGGCTGAGGCAGGAGAATCACTTGAACCTGGGAGGCGGAAGTTGTGGTGAGCCAAGATTTCACCATTGCATTCCATCCTAGGATACAAGAGCAAAACTCTGACTCAAATATATAAACAAACAAATAAATAAATAAATAAATAAAAACATTATAAGGTATACTTAAGAAACAGAGCAATGAGGTGGCATAAATGTTGAAGTTATCAGATTCAGATATGACAGAAATGTTAAAATTATCAGACCATGACTATAAACCATATTTGGTTAATACGCTAAGGGCGGCAATGAAAAAAAATATGCAACATTCAAGAACCGATGAACAATGAAAGCAGAGAAATTGAAATTATAAGAATACATAGAAAATAAATGTGTAAGATTAAAACCTGTAACAAAAATAAAGAATGGCTTTGAGAAGATCATTAGTAGACTGGACAAACCTAAGGAAAGAATTTCTGAGCTTAAGGATATGTCAATAGAAACTTCCAAAACCGAAAAACAAAGTGAAAATGGTGAAATCCTATCTCTACTAAAAACACAAAAAAATTAGCTGGGCATGGTGGCTCATACCTGTAGTCCCAGCTACTTGGGAGTCTGAGGCAGAAGGATCGCCTTAACCCAGGAGATGGAGGTTGCAGTGAACCAAGATCATGCGACTACACCCCAGCCTGGGCGACAGAGTTAGATTCCAATAAAAAAAAAAAAAAAAAAAAAAAAAGAAAGAAAAAACACTGGAAAAAATGCAACAAAATTTGCAAGAACTGTGGGATAGCTACAAAAGGTGTAGTATCTACAAATTTGGAATAAAAGGAGAAAAAAGAGAGAAAGAAATAAAAGAAATAGAAGTAATAATGACTTAGAATTTCTCTAAATGAATATCAAACACCAATTCACACATACAGGAAGCTCAGAGAAGACCAAATAGTATCAATATAAAAAAAACTACAGCCAGAAATATCATAGCTAAACTGCAGAAAGTCAAAGATAAAGACCAAATCTTGAGTTAATCCAGTAAGAAAAAATACCTCCCCTACAAAGTAGGAAATATAAGAATTAATCCAGCTTCTCAGAAAATACGAGCAAGAAGAGAGTAGAGTGAAATATTTAAAGTATTGACAAAAGAAAACAAATCAACACACACACACACACACACACACACACACACCCCACATCACCTTGAATTCTTTAGCCTGTAAAATTACAATGCAAAAGTGAAGGAAAAATAAAGACTTCCTCAGACAGGTGAAAATTGAGGGGTTTGTTGCCAATAGAACTATCTTGCAAGAAATGTTAGAAGTTCTTTAGAGAGAAGAAAAATAATGTAGCCCAGAGACTTGGAGCTGCATGAAGAAAGAAAGAATATTAGAGAAGGAATAAATGAAAGTAAGATTGTAAGTTTTTGTTTTCTTATTCTTATCTGATTTAATAGATAGTGGTTTGTTCAAAATAAAAATAACAATAATGTAATTGATTATAGCTTTTGTATAAGTGAAATGAATGGTAACAATGATACATGTGATTAGAGAGAGGAATTAGAAATACGTTGTTATTATAAGGTACTTGCCCTACCTCTGAAATTGTATTTCAGAGCAACCACTAAAAACTTAAAAATAAAAAAGAAGTATAGTTGATACACTAAGAAGAAAGAAAATGAAATCATATAAAATACTCGATTGAAACCACCAGAAGCAGAAAAAAAGGGGAAGACACATAAGAACAAGGGCATCAAACAGAAAACAGTGACAAACCTGATAGATATTAATGTGACTATATCAGTGAGCACTTTAAAAATCAATTGTCTAATAACACTAATTTAAAAGACAGAAATTGTCAGGGTGAATTAAAAAACAAGACTCAACTATATGTTGCTTATAAGAAATAAACTTTAAATATGAAAACACATCTAGATGGAAAGTGAAGTTATGGTGAAAATATGCCATACTAATACGGATCAAAAATCAAATATCTCTAGTCACTACAATATTGTCACATAAAACACTTCAGAGCAAGGATAGTTGTCAGGGATAAAGAGGGGCATTACAAAATGATAAAGGGTTCACTATCCAAGAAGACATAACAATTCTTAAGGTATATGCAATTGCACAGAAAGTCAAAATACATGAAGCAAAAGCTGATAGGACTGCAAGGAGAAATAAATGAATCAATTACATAGTCAGAGACATTATCGCTTCTCTATCAGAAATGGATAGATCCAGCAAGCAGAAAATTAGTAAGGACATACTTTAACTTAGCACAACCATCAGTTAACTGGATATAATGAATTTCTATAGAATAATTCACTCAATAATATAGAATACACATTCTTCCCAAGCTTACATGGAATTGTCAACAAAATAGATCCCATTCTCGGCCATAAAAGACAACAAATTTATTTTTTAAATTTTTTGTATAATAAATACATTTTTAATTTTTTTGTATAATTTTGTATAATAAAACTCATGTAATGTTTACTCTTACACCAGGATTGAATCAAACTAGAAACCAACAACAGAAAGATAGCTGGAAAAAAATTCTCAAAATACTTGATTAGAATACATACTTCTTAATTATATATGGTTGAAAAAGAAATTTCAACAGAAATTTAAAGTATTTTGAACTAATAAAAACTAAATACAACTAACAAAATGTATGGGATTCAGTGAGAGCAATGCTCCAAAGAAAATTGTACCATATAAAAAAGAAATTTTTAAAAATCAATTGCCTTTCTGTTAATTTAAGGAAAGTAGAAAATAAAATAGTAAGTTAAATTCAAATAAAGCAAAAGAAAAAAATTAGAGCCAAAATCAAAGCAAAAATAGAAAATCAATAAAGAATATCTACAAAATAAAAATTGTTTTTTTTTTGAAAAAAAAATATAACTGATAAACTTCTAGCCAGGCCAACTTTTTAAAAAAGAGAGAAAACACAAATTATTAATAACAAAAATGAAAATGATGTCACTACTACAGATCTGATGGACATTAAAGAAATAATAAAGGAATACTACAAACAACTTCATGCCCTCAAATTTAATAACACAGATTAAAAGGACTAATTGTTAAAATGTGCTCTCTGAATGAAGAGACCCCCCAAACAGGGTTTGTGTGAGCAATGTAGCTGTTTATTCACCTGGGTGTGAGTGAATAGAAAAAGAGTCACCACTGAGTCTGAAAGAGTCAGCGGAGGGCGGTGGGATAGGAGTTGGCTTTATAGGTTTGGGATAGGCAGTGGAAAGTTACAGAAGTTACAGTTTACAGCAGTTTTTACAAACTGAGAGGGGGTGGTAGCATCTGGAGTCACAAGGTTGACCAAGGTAGGTTACAAAGTCCAATTGCCTTGTCAATGGAGACCGAAATAAGGAACAATAGAAGAATATCTCAAGTTAGTTAAGCACTGCAGGGGTTGATCATTTTTCCTTTTTTCATGGTCTTCCAGTTACTTCAGATTTTCTAACTCTGGGAAGCCACACAGAGGTGTACGTGCGGGTCATGGAGGTCACAGTGGCATCCATGGTGCCGTCAGTCATCCTGAAAGACCTTACACTAATTTCTTGAAATAAACAATCTGCTAAAATCCACCTAAGAAGAAACAGACAATCTGACTAGGCCTATATCTATTAAAGAAATTAAGTCAATAATTTAAAACATTCCAAAAAAGAAAGCACCATAGATGGTTTCACCAATGAATTATACCAAACACTTAAGTAAGAAATATATAAAATATCTTCCAGAAGATAGAACCAGAGGGAGACTTCTTAATTCATTCTATCGCTGTGTAACCAACACCATCCTAACATCAAAACCAGATAAATACATTACAAAAATAAAATAAAATAAAATAAAATAAAATAAAATAAAAGCCAGTATCTCTGATGAACATAGATGGCAAAATCCTCATCAAAATTTTAACAAATTAATCCAAAAGTGTATAAAAACAATTATACATTATGACCAAATGAGATTTATTTTAGGTATGAATGAGTGGTTCAACATGCAAAATTCAATTTTTATAATCCAACACATTAACAGGCTAAAGAAAAAAATTACATGATCACATTAATAAATGCAGAAATAACATTTAAGAAAATTTAATACCTATTCATGATAAAAACTCTCAGCAAAATAGGAATAGAGGGAAACTTCCACAACTGGGTAAATAACATGTACAAATAATCTATAGCTAACATTATACATAATGGTGAGAAACTTGAAGCTTTCCTGTAAATACCAATGTTTAGCCCATTTTGTTACTTAGAGTAAATACCTGAAACTGCATAATTTAGAAGAAAAGGAATTCCTCTCTTACAATTCTGGAGGCTGAGAAGTCCAAGGTCAAGAGACTGCATCAGGTGAAATCCTTCTTGCTGGTGGGAACTCGCTACAGAATCTCTGGGTGGTACAGAGTATCACCTGGTGAGAGGGCACAGCATGCTAATGTGCTAGCTCAGGTCTCTCTTCCTCTTTTTATAAAGTCACTAGTTCTCCTTCAATTACAAGCCATTAATCCAATAATCTATCTATTAATTCATGAATGTATTAATTCATTCATCGGGGCAGAGCCCTTGTGAGATAATCTCCTCTTAAGGGCCACCTTTCTCAACACTGTCACACTGGGGACCAAGTTTCAACAGGAGTTTTGGAGGGAACATTCAAACCACCGCAATCAAGAACAATGAATCAAAAAATGTATAAAAATGATTATACATCTGGCTATCCTTTTCTGCATCATACTACAAATCCTAGCTAATGTAATAAGGTACATAGATTGGAAAGGAAAAATGTAAAACTATCTTTGTTCACCGATAACGTGATCAACTACACAGAAAATCTAAAAGAATCCACAAACTCCTGGAACTAGTAAGCAGTTACAGCAAGGTTACAGAAGGTAAAGTCAATATACAGAAGTCAACTGCTTTTCTAAACACACACAAACACACACACAAACACACACACACACACACACACACAAATAAATTAGTCAAATTGAAACAAAACCACCTTAAAATGTATAAACATCATTTTCATTTGCACCTCCAAAAATGAAATACTTATATATAAATTTAATAAAATGTATATAATATGTATTTTAGAAGAACTATAAAATTCTGATTAAAGTTATCAAAGAAACCAAATAAATGGGGAAATATTCCAGGTCCATAGATAGGAAGACTCAATATTGTCAAGATGTGAGTTTTTCCCAAGATGATCTATAGATTAAATACATTCCTAATCAAAATTCCAATAAGTTTTTGTAGATATTGACAACCTAATTCCAAAGTTTATATGAAGAGGTCAAGATCCCAGAATAACTAACTCAATACAGAAAGAGAAAAAAAAAATTGAAAGAGTGACACTATCTGACTTCAAGGCTTTCTGTAGAGCTGCTGTATCAAAATAGTGTGATATTTGCAGAAGAATAGGCAAATAAGTCAATTAAACAGAATAGTAAGCCCAGAAATCAACTCAGACAAATACAGTTAATTGATCTTTGACAAAGAAGCAAAAGCAGATGGAGTGAAGATAATCTTCTCAACAAATGGCATTGAAACAATTGAACATCCACATTAAACAAAAAGGATTAATACACTGTTAACAAAAATTAACTGAAAATAAATTATAGACATAAATAGGAAATGCAAAACTGTGAAAATCCTAGAGGTAATATAATAAAAATCTAAATTCCTTTGGTTTTGGTGATGATATATAGATACAATACCAAAGCCATGGTGTTTGAGATAGTTAATAAGCTGGACTTTATTAAAATTTAAAACTGTGTTCTTAGAAGAACATTGTGAAGAGAATGAGAATATATGCCAAAGACTAGAAAAAAATATTTGAAAAAGACAAATCTGATAAACAACCATTACCCAAAGTATATTTTGAAAACTCACTTAAAACTCAACAACAACAATAATAATTGATTAAAAATGGCCAGAAGATCTCAACCAGGCACCTCATCAAGGAACGTAAACTGATGGCACCTAAGCATATGAAAACATGCTCCACATCATGTCCTTAAGGTATTGAAAATTAAAACAACAATGAAATACCACTAAATATTTAAATGTTTGAAATTAAAGCACTAACAAAATTAAATGCTGGTGATGATGTGGGGCAGTAAGAATTCTCATTCATTGCTGGTGGGAATGAAAAATGTTACAGCATCTTTGGAAGCCAACTTGTCAGTTTCTTACAAACTAAATATACTCTGGTCATACTACCCAGCCATAACACTCTATAGAATTTATTCAAATGAGTCAACAATTTATATTCACATGAAAATCTGCACATAAACATATATGTAGTTTTATTCCTAATTGACAAAAGTTGGAAGCAGTAAGAATGTAATTCAACTGGTGAATTGATAAATAAACTGTTGTACATGAATACTTTAGAATATTACTCAGTACTAAAAAGAAATGACTTATCAAGCCATAAAAAGACATGGAGGAAACTTCAATGCACATTGCTTAATTAAGGGAGTCAATGTGAAAAGGCTACATACTATATTACTCCAAAATACGACATGCTAGAAGAGGCAAAACTATGGAGACATTCAAAATATCAGTGTTTTCAAGGGGTAAGGGAAGACCCATAAAAAGCATAACATCAAGAATGAATCTAATGTCAAAACTATAAACTTTGGTTGATAATTATGGCCGTGTAGGTTCAGTAATTGTAACACATTTACCACTCTAGTGCAGGATGTTTTTAAGAGGAGATTGTACATGCGTGAGGATACTAAGTATATGGTAATTCTCAGTACTTTCTGCTCAATTGTTCTGCAAACCTAAAACCCCTCTACAGAATAAAATCTATTTAAACATTTTATGTCAAAATATATATTTAGTGTTCATTTGGTGAGCAATTGGAAATCACTACTACCTTTTGTATATAAAAAATGAATTCCTTTAAATCCGTTGCAAGAAAGAAAATAACTCACCCATTGGTGAGCTAACTCACCTACCAATATGATAAGCGTTGATGAATAGGCCTTTCTTATTGGAACATTGTAATATTGTGGTTATGATGATTCAAATACTTCTTTAATGAGCAGAAAAGTTCAGTGTCTTAGTAGACACTTGATTTACCAGAATTTTTAGGCCCATTAATCTTGCTTTATGTCTTGGCAACAGATTACAAACTATTCTACAGCCACTGTGTTAGATTACTGGATTAATTGACGAGGCTATTGTCAAAATAAGTGAGGCCATTGGACATTAGAACAAAGACTCCAAAAATATTTTCTTTTGCTTAGTTTTATTTTTAATAAAATTAAAGCAGGGTTTTTCTCTTGTCCCCGGTGCTAACTTCTTCACTTCAGTTCTTGCTGAGAGAAAGAGATCTAAGTAACTTCATAATTTTCCAGCTGAATTGAATATGAGCTTTCATTGGAAATAATCGTTTAACATCAAATATTAGAACCATCCTCTTTGTTATATCTCCAAATAAAAATTCTACTAATTCCTTTAATCTTTAAACAAATATTTTCAGTACATTTCAAGTCCTGTAGAAATTCTGTAATAAATGTGACATATAACCGAGGTGCTTAATAAATCATGAACACTGACTAATCAAAACAGATGCTCAACCATCAAGAAAATTTTGGCTGGTATTCTGCATAGTTCTTTCCATGTGGAGTTTACAGTGCAATGGGAAAAGGCGAATGCGTAAACAACTATAAGTAAGGAAAAACCATGTAATGTCCAAATTATTGCATATGTAAAATCAAGCAAGCAGCAGAGAAGGTAGAAAATTTTCAGATAAAATGTAGGATTTCAGCTGAAAGTTGAAAATCAAAGAAAGAACAGAAAAGAAACCTATAAAATTCAAAAATAACCTTTCTAAAGCCAAAATATAAATAAAATATAGACATAGCCATTAATTAAGTGATATTATATATATGTAACACAAATATTAAACATTTGTGGTATCTATATATCAAGGACAGAAATAGACTTAATATGTAGCCTAAAAATTACTGATCATTTTAGTAGGTATAAACAAAACACTTAAGAAACATAGCAGCCGACTAGAAATATGCATAATTGAGATATGTTTATAACTGAAGTAATAACTGTTTACCATTTAAGACTTACATTTTAAAACAGTATGAATACCTACAGATTTAGGGAAAGAAGATAATTTATATATCACAGAGAGTATATTTCTATAATGAATGTATTGCTCAGGATTGATTAGCTTAGGCTGCCATGTCTAACATAATTAAGTTTTCTTTTTCACTCACTTAGTATCTGCTCAGACCTAAATAAATCTTTAGTACAGTTCAATGATTGATTTGACATCTATCTCTAGGTCCCATCATTTTCAACAAGTGGGTTACAGAACATGGTGACAGAGAAGTGGGCTGGAGAGACCAATTTTATTCCCTTGATTCTGAAGATACACATTTAACTTGTACTCACAATTCATTGTTCAAAACTCGTACCTTGATTGCCCAGTGATTTCCAGGATGCTAGGAAGTATGCCTAGCAAGGAGAGAGAAACTAGATATTGATTTTCACAAGTAATGTCTTATAAAAAAACACATTCATTACACATACTTTGACAAGTAAACATGAAGAGTAAACATACCTTTAATCAAATATAAGGAAGGTTGAAGAGTTCATGACTTTTTTTTTTAAGAGCATGGAATGTGTTTTAATTGGTTTGTGTAGTCTATGATTTCTTTCAGCAGTGTTTTATAGTTTTCCTTATAGAAATCTTTCACCTCCTTGGTTAGGTATATACTAAAAAAAATGTTTCATTTTTTGCAGCTGTTGTAAAAGGGTTTGTGTTCTTGATTAATTCTCATCTTGGTTGTTATTGGTAGATAGCAGTGCTACTGATTTGTGTATACTGATTTTGTATTCTGAAACTTTATTAAATTCATTTATCAGATCTAGGAGCATTTTGGAGGAGTCTTTAGGATTTTCTAGGGATACAATTATGTCATTGGTGAAAAGCAACAGTTTGACTTCCTCTTTACTGACCTGGATGCCCTTTATTTCTTCCTCCTTTCTGATTACTCTGGCTAGCACTTCCAGTAACTATGTTAAATAGAAGTGGTGAAAGCAGACATCTTTGTCTTGTTCCAGTTTTCAGCAGGGATGCTTCCAATTCTTCCCTGTTCGACATAATCTTGTCTGTAGGTTTGCCATAGATGACTTTTATTACTTTGATGTATGTCTCTTGTATGCTGATTTCTCTGAAGATTTTAATCACCAAGAGATGCTGGATTTTGTCAAATGCTTTTTCTACATCATTGAGATGATTATATGTTTTTTGTTTTTAATTCTGTCTATGTGATATACTACACTTATTGACTTGCAGATATTAAACCATCTCTGCATTCCTGGTATAAAATCCACTTGATTATGGTGCATTTTCTTTTGGAGATCCTATTGTATTCCATTAGCTGGTATTTATTTTTAAGTATTTTTGCATCCATGTTCATCCATGATATTGTTCTGTAGTTTCTTTTTATGTTATGTCCTTTCCTGGTTTTGGTATTAGGGTGACACTGGCTTCATAGAATGATTTAGAGAGAATTCTCACTTTCTCTATCTTTTGAAATAATTTCAGTAAGATTGGTTAACACTTCTTCTTTGAATGCCTGATAGAATTTACCTATGAATTGATCTGGTCCTAGACTTTTTTTTGTCAGCAATTTTTCTATTACTGTTTCAATCTTGCTACTTGTTTTTGGACTGTTCAGAGTTTTTATTTATTTCTGATTTAATCTAGGTGTGTTGTATATTTCCAGGAATTTATCCATTTCCTCTGGATTTTCTAGTTCATGTGCATAAAAATGTTCATAGTAGCCTTGAAGGATCCTTTCTATTTCTGTGATATCAGTTGTAATATCTCTTATTTCATTTCTAATTGAGCTTATTTGAATCTTCTCACTTCTTTTCTTGGTTAATCTCACTAATAGTCTATCGATTTCTTTTTCAAAGAACAGGCTTTTGTTTTATTTATCTTTTGTATTTTTTTTGTTGTTTCAATTTCATTTAGTTTAGCTCTGACCTTTATTATTTATTTTATTCTGCTAGGTGTGGATTTGGTTTGTTCTTGCTTCTCTAGTTCCTTGAGGTGTGACCTAAGATTGTCTACTTGTGCTTCTTCAGACTTTTTGATATAGGCAGTGAATGCTACGAACTTTCCTGTTAGCACCACGTTTACTGTGTTTCATAGTTTTTGATAAGTTTTGTCACTATTGTTGTTCAGTTCAAATAATTTTTAAATTCATGCTCATGAATGAGTAGAATCAATATTGTAAAAATGACCAGACCTCCAAAAGCAATCTATAATTCAATGCAACTCTCATCAAATACAATCTTCATTCTTCACAGAACTAGAAAAAAATCCTAAAATTCATATGGAACAAAAAAAGAGCCTGCATAACCAAAGCAAGCCTAAACAAAAAGAACAAATCTGTAGGCATCACGTTACCCAATTTCAAACTATACTATACGGCCATAGTCACCAAAACAGAATGGTACTGGTATAAAAAAAGGCACATGGACCAATGGGAATAGAGAAGCCACAAGTAAAGCCAAATGCTTACAGCCAAATGACCTTAGACAAAGCAAACAAATACATAAAGTGGGGAAAAGACACCATATTCAACAAGTGATGCTGGGATGATTGACAAGCCACACCTAGAAGAATAAAGCTGGAGCCTCATCTCTCACCTGATACAAAACTCAACTCAGTATGGATCAAAGACTCAAATCTAAGACCTGAAATTATAAGAATTCTAGAAGATAACATTGTAAAAACCCTTCTAGACATTAGCTTAGTCAAAGAGCTCATGACAAAGAACCCAAAAGGAAATGTAACAAAAACAAAGATAAATAGATAGGATCAAGTTAAATAAAAAAGCATCTGAACAGCAAAACAAATAATCATCAGAGTAAATAGAAAATCCACAGAGTGGGAGAAAATCTTCATAAACTATGCATCCAACCAAAGATTGGTATCTCGAATCTACAAGCAACTCAAACAAATCAGCAAAATAATAATAATCCTTTCAAAAAGTGGGCAAAGGAAATTAATAGATGCTTCTCAAAAGAAGACATATAAATGGTTAATAAACATATGAAATAATCCTCAACTTCACTACTTATCAGGGAAATGCAAATCAAAACCACAATATGATACCACCTTACTCCTGCAAGAATGGCCATATTTAAAAGATTTAAAAATAACAGATGTTCGTGTCGATGTGGTAAAAAGGGAACATTTTTATACCGTTGGTGGCAATGTAAACTAGTACAACCATTATATAAAACATTATGCAGATTTATTAAAGAATTAAGAGCAGAACTACAGTTTGATCAACAATCCCACTACTGGATATCTATCCAAAGAAAAATAAGTCATTATATGAAGAAGGTACTTGCAAATGATTGTTTATAGTGGCACAATTCACAATTGCAAAAATAGAACCAGCCTAAATGCCCATCAGGCAATGAGTGGATAAAGAAAATGTGGTATGTATATACAACAGAATACTACTCAGCTATAAATAGGAATGCAATAATGGCATTCACAGCAGCCTGGATGGAGTTGTAGACCATTATTCTAAGTGAAGTAACTCAGGAATGGGAAACTAAATATTGTGTATCCTTTAAGTGGGAACTAAGCTATGAGGATGTAAAGGCATAAAAATGATATAATAAACTTTGGGGACTCAGGGGAAAAGGTGAGTTTGTGAAGGATAAAAGACTACACATTGGGTAGAGTGTACACTGCTCGTGTGATGGGCGCACCAAAATCTCAAAAACCACTAAAGAATTTTTCCATGCAACCACATGACACGTAGCTTCTCTAAATCTATTGAACTAAGAATAAAAATAGGGTGGGGGCAGTGGTTCAAACTTGTAATCTTAGCACTTTGGGAGGCTGCGTAGGCCAATCACTTGAGTCCAGGAGTTCAAGATGAGCCTAGGCAACGTGGTGAAACCCAGTCTCTAAAAACTATAACGAAAAAAAATGTTAGCTGGGCATGGTGGTGTATGCTTAGAGTAACAGCTATTCAGGAGGCTGAAATGGAAGGATTGCTTGAGACCTGGAGGCTGAGGTTGCAGTGAGCCAAGGTCACGCCACTACACTTCAGCTTGGGTGACACAGAGACCCTGTCTCAAAAATAAATAGGTCAATAAATAAATAAAATAATAGAATATAAAAATAAAATAAGTAAATAAAAATTTTAAAAACTTACTGGATAGAATAAATTAATGAATAAAAGAACAAAAACTAAAACCTTTATTTAAAAAAATTAAAAATAAAATAAAACTTTGATCTTAAAACAGGAATTGGGCAGAATAGCCAAGGGAAGAGAGAAACTCAAAAAAGACCTTTGGAGTGCTATTTAGTACAGTGTATGAAGATGTTAAGGGTCTGAATAAGGATGAAATTACAGGAATTGAAAAAATGTATAAGAGAACTTAGGAAAGAAGCAAGCTTTAGATTTCATAAATGATTGAAATTTGGGTATGAGGAGAAAAGAAGTCACAAACATGACTGTGATTTTCAAAAAGAAGTAAAAAGACTCCTCAAGCTCTTTTTAGGACTTCTCTTTACAATGTAAAACAAAAAAAAATTCACATTGAAAAAAGAAAAATTATTACAACAAGTCATTCACAGAAATATGCATGGTCACCTAAAATTATCTCTACCAGATTATAAAAACACCGGTTGCATAGCAATGGAATTCCTCAGTTGTTTCCCTGGCCATGGAAGGATATGAGCCCTTTGGGTGCCACTTTAAGTTTCAAGGTTCTTCGGCATAAAAATGGGGTCATACAGAGTATATATTGAAACTGTTATTGAGTAGTTTTGCGTTTATTTTTCTGACTCTGCCACTAGGGCCTTGGGTGATTCTGGAAAACACAAATTTTCTGGATCATTTTTTTCCTCTAAAGACCTTTCAATAAAAGACGACCAAAGTTTTCTAGCTCAAACATTCTAACTTTGCCAGGAATGATATATTTTACATTGCCTTATTTAATTCCTACTTAAGACAGTATATTGAATTAAAGTTGTGATTAAAAGAGAACCGAAAAAATACTAAAAATTATTCTTCAAGTTTTCACAGGATTTTTGTTTTATGACATTTTTACAGTGAAAACACTTTTTAAGGTAGCCCTTGTTATACCAGGAAGTTAAATCAAGACAGAGTTGGAATCTAGTTGGAACTAATTTTTTCAAAATGAAGTTATTTGGTAAACAAAAAATGTAATAATATATGTATTTCCATTGTTATTCCTGGGTATTTGTATACATGGGAATCTTTCCCAATAATGACTGGGAATCTTCAGAAAGCATTTTTTTTTTCAAATAACAGACATGCTACCTTATCGTGGATTTTATTGTAAAGTTCTCAACATTTTAAAATCTTCCTAAGAAATGTTTCTTTTTGCAGATACTAAGTAATATGTTGTTATTAATGCATCAGGTATCAATACATTTATTTCCAATACAGCATTTCAGGATCAGGTAACTCATTTATTACACCTTTTTTTTTTTTCCCAGAATAAGGGTAGAAAAAAAAAGACTTACTAAGAGTTAAACTATAACCTTTCTTTATGTTAAGTGGAGAAACAAGCCTGTGAACCTAAAATGGCAGTTAACAAAGGATAGTATTTATAGAAGCTAGACTATGAAAGGAAATGCCAGGATATGTCAAAATTGATTGAAATGCTCAAGTCTGACAGCTCTGAAATTTGCAGGTTGAATGCCTGCCACAATTTGTGAATGATCCTCTATATTCTTAAACTGCTTGGTTTAGCTAGCATTGTGATAGAAATGGACGAGAGAAGCCAAGAAACTATAAGCTATATCCTAGTGCCCTTTCATTCCTAAAACTTGCCCTAATACATGTTATTCTACAATTTAAAACATGGCTAGAAAAGTATATATGGATGTTGATTAGAAATCTCTCCTCTAGCGACTTTTTTCTGTGTTATACACAAATAATTTCAAAATGTCAACACTGTCAAATAACCTTTTTTTTCTACTGAGGTGCTTACTTATTACTTAAGTACTCTGTGCATGAATGTATTCTCTTTTATATTTATTTACCTGCTATTTTATGTTTACTTATGTACAGTTGTGTGTATCTATATGTGCATGTAACCATTAAATATTCACTTGACTTATGGTAATAAAGAATCTGCAGAAGCTTTATTAAGATTCGCTGAATTGCAGAATGCTCTAAACAACTAGGCAAGAAAATAATAAATATTTCCAATAGAAAATGCATAGAAGACAGTCAGGGTCTCTTGGGTAATAAAGGGTAACACAGTCTATTTAAAGCTTACCATCTATTTAAAGCTTACCAGTGGGAATGTTTGCAAGAGTTGAAATAAAACTAGAATGGAAATAAAATTGTTTGATTTTAGCTAAATCAAAACAAGGTAAATGGTAAAGCAGGGAGATATTTATTTTAGTCTATGTAGGGATTCTTTTTAGTCTAGCAAAATCCAAGTCCCCACACTCTCTACCGTACCTTTATATTCTTTAAACACATATAAATACCATACATATATATAGTATCTCAAATATGTAAAGAAATAACTGTGGCTATTATAGTTAAAACACTGTTCTACAAAGAACAACTCTACTAATATCAAAATTATTTGACTCTAATTGGTATTAACTCATAAAATAATGCCAACAGTTGCATATCAGTAGAGACTGAGGATCTAAGCTGTGTTCTTTCTTTATTCTATTAGAAGCAAGGTGATGTCTTTGTAAACATTACACATTTTGTTTAAAAATTTGACAAATTACAAGTCCTCAAACAATCTTTCCAAAACAACAATAATGCTAAAGAAAACATAAGAAGATTTAGAGTTTTACTATTGAGGACAATGAACAATAATTTTCTTCTTTTTTAATAGATTTTTTTATAATGGAGATTTAAAAAAATATTTTAATAGATTTTTTCAGAATGGAGAGAAAGTGGAATATTGACTGATTAAAAAGCAGTTTCATAGAAACTATAGTGATCCTTATATAATATCAGGAGATAGGAAAATTATATTCTAACACACACATTTATTTTTTTTAGATAAATATTAGTAAAGGGGTTGATGTCAATAAATACCAACTTCCTTAACAAATTTGAAAATTTGATAAATAGGTTCTAAATATTTCACCACCGACAATAAAAAATGTAAAAAGCCCTGGTCTAATTACTATTCAAGAATATAATTTATTTGTTGTAATTAAATAGGAAAAAGAAAAACAAGCAAGTGAGAAGTTGACAAAAAGAAATACTTTAAATCTTTTTATTTTCCTTTAGGGATAGTGTACCTTTCCTATTTAGATGGAATCTATCATTATCAGAGCTTCGTATCAGAGGTATGTTTACTACTCCATCTTTATTTAAACCTGGTACCATTACCCAAATCACTCCCAACCCATCTACCTCCATTTGAGTATCCTGCCTTTCCTGAGGTCTTAAAATTTTATCCTATCCTTTACTGAATTTTAATGGCTCATTCCCCCTGCACTGAGCAATATAGGGCCTATATGGTTGAAATGATTATGAATTTAGAGCCAAAGGCTGCAACCTTAGCACAATGCACTAAACTTTAATCAAATGGTTACTTTAGAGACAATTATATGGCAAATAACAAACTCTCAAAGGCCATTGGAATAAATGAATAAAGGTAATACAGTAGTGTGACAACTTCAGATTGTGTAGTATTTACTGCAAGTAACTTATGAGCAAAATAAACTATATTCAAATTATACTTAAATATTTTACTGTGATCTAAAAGATAGCCTAATTGCTAGTATAATCTGTCAAAGAAATAGAAAAACCAAATTAGATAAAGTTAGCTAAATCTAACTATGTAGAGATATCTTTGTAATAATAAGTGACAAGGTTTGGCTCTGTATCCCCACCCCAATCTCATCTTGAATTATAATCCCCATAGGTTGAGGGAGAGACTTGTAATTCCTATGTGTCAAGGGAGGGAAGAGATTGGATTATGATACTGTTCTCATGATAGTGAGTGAATTTTCATGAGATCTAATGGTTTTATAAATAATAGCATTCCCTGCACTGACATACGTGCAGTTTCTCTTGCCTCCTGCCATGTAAGACGTGCCTGCTACCTCTTCTGCCATGATTTTAAGTTTCCTGAGGCTTCCCAAGCCATGTGCAACTGTGAATCAATTAAACCTCTTTCCTTTATAATTACCTAGTCTCGAATATTTCTTTATAGCAGTGAGAATGGATTAATACAGCAAAGTTGTACTACAGAGAGTAGGGCACTACTATCAAGATACCCAAAAATATGGAAGCAAATTTGGAACTAGGTAACAGGCAGAAATTGGAACAGTTTGGAGGGTTCAGAAGAAGACAGGAAGATGTGCGAAAGTTTGGAACTTCCTAGAGACATGTTGAATGGTTTTGCCCAAAATGCTGATATGATGTGGACAATGAAGTCTAGGCTAAGGTGGTCTTAGATGGGGATAAGGAAACTTATTGGGAATGGGAGTAAAGATCACTCTTGCTATGCTTTAGAAAAGAGACTGGTGGCATTTTACTCCTGCCCTAGAGATATGTGAAACTTTGAACTTGAGAGTGAAGATTTAGCGTATCTGGCAGAAGAAATTTCCAAGCAGCAAAGTATTTAAGAGGTAACAGAGAGTAAAAGTTTGAAAAACTTGGAACCTGACAAATACAATAGAAAACAAATTCAAGCCTACTGCAGCAATTCTCTGCAGAAATCTGCATAAGTAACAAGGAGTCAAATGCTAATTGCCAAGATAATAGGGAAAATGTCTCCAGGGCACATCAGAGACCGTGGCCACAGCCCCTCCCTTCATAGGCCTGCAGGCCTGGGAGGTAAAATAATTTCATGAGCCATCACCAGGGCTCCCACTGCTGTGTGCATCTTCCTAGATATGGGGCCCTGCTTCCCAGGTGATTCAACTCCAGTCTTAGCTAAAAGGGGCCAAGGTTCAGCTTGTGCTGTGGCTTACAAGAGTGTGGGTCACACCTTGGTGGCTTTCAGGCAATGTTGGGCCCGTGAATACAAAGAAGTCAAGAATTGAGGTTTGGGAACCTCCACCCAGATTTTAGAGGATATACAGAAATTCCTGAATCTCCAGGCAGAAGTTTGCTTCAGGGGCAGAGCCCTTATAGAGAAACTCTGCCAGGCAATGTGAAGTGGAAAATGTGCGGTTGAACCCCCGCTCATAGTCCCCACTGGGGCACTGTTTAATGTAGCTGTGAGATGAGCTCCACTATCTTCCAGACCTCAGAATGATAGATCCACAGACAGCTTGCCCTGTACACCTGGAAAAACCACAGACACTCAACACCAGCCTGTGAAAACAGCCAGGAGGGTGACTATACCCTGCAAAGCCACAGGGGTTGAACTGTCCAAGACCATGGGAACCTACCTCTTACATCAGAATGACCTGGATGTGAGACATAAAGTTAAAGGAGATGATTTTGCTTCTTTAAGATTTAATAACTACCCTCTTGGACTTCAGACTTGCATGGGGCCTATAGCCCCTTTGTTTTGACCAATTTTTTTCATTTGAAATGGAAACATGTACCCAATGCCTATAACCCCATTGCATCTTGGAAGTAACTAACTTGATTCTGGTTTTACAGGCTCATAGGCAGAAGAAACTTAACTTGTCTCAGATGAGACTTTGGACTTCAACTTTTAAGTTGATGCTGAAATGAGTTGACTTTGTGGGATTGTTGGGAAGGCATATATGGTTTTGAAATGTATAAATGACATAAGATGGAGGGGACAGGGTAGAATGATATGGTTTGTCCCTGTGTTCCCATCTAAATCTCTTTTCTAGTTGTAATCCCCACATGTTAAGGGAGGGAACTATAATCCTGTTTGCAGGGAAAGAAGTGATTGAATTACGGGTGCGGTTTCCCCCATGCTGTTCTCATGATAGTGAGTGCATTCTCATGTAGTCTGATAGTTTCATAAATTCACTCTTTCTCGCCTCCTGCCACATAAGACATGTCTGCTTCCCCTTCCACCGTGATTGTAAGTTTCCTGAGTCATCCCCAATCATGTGGAACTGTGAGTCAATTTAACCTCTTTCCTTTTTAAATTACCTAGTCTCAGACATTCTGTATAGCACTGTGAGAATGGACTAATATAACAGGAATACTAGCTTTTTGTTTTATATAAGAGTTTAGCTTTTTAAAATCAATTTGAGTTAAATATTGAACAAGAAGAATGTACTAGAAAGTGCAGGTTATTTTTAACTAGTTATTCTGAACTTGAATCTCAGGTTTGTTATTTATTGCTGTCTGATCATGGGGAAGTTACAAACCCTCTTAGCCTCAATTACCTCTGTGTACAAATAGGCATCTAATTAATGTTGTAAAGGAGAAAATACCATAACTCAGTGATCACCTTTGGAAGTTATTTGGTAATATTTGGTCTCACATTAAGTTGCCAGCTCTACTTCCTCCCATAAGATAACTCAAGTATTTATTTAATTTTTAAAATCTTAAAATCAAATGTGATATGAAGTCAAAATCTAATAGAGAACTAAAGAAAGAAAAGGGATTTTGTATCACCTCTGCCACTTGATGAGTGTTCACTATTGAAGAAAATACTTTAAAACTCAAATCTCGTATTTCTGAAAACGAAGGACAAAACTATGCAAACTACCTACCTTATGTGGATGCTGTGGAGATCAAGTTAGAGAACACGTGTGAATGATTGAAAATTATGTTTGTAGTAAGTATAAATGAGAGTAAAACTGAAAGTATGACTCAGTATTATGCTAAATAAAAGTGAAAGAAAAGTGGAAGAGTAAGGCTTTACTGGATGATAGTTTGGTTATGATTTGCTATACTACTGATTTTATAGAATTAATATTTATTTGAAATAAAAAACAAGCACTTTTTATAAAGTACAAATAGAATCCCATAGAGTAATTAATCAGACAATAATATGTTCAATATGCAGATTATTTTTGAATCAGGGACAGTGAAGACATCTGAGACATAATACTTGGTAAGATTTCTACCTTATTAAAAGAGAAATCTTCAAGCATGCCAATGTAAAGGCAAAGACTTAAGGTAACAGGTAGAATAGTGAGTTGGAGTGAGGTCCAGAAACTAGAAACCTGCATAAAGCTGCTAGTCCCAATATCACAGAGGGAATCAACTTTAAGTCCATGGCAGAAGGATCAAGGTTTGTATCAAATGCAGGTAATGTTTTCAAATTCAGTGACAGTGAAGAGTTGGGTATGCAGACAGTGGTACAACAGGGAGAACATAGCAAGGGTGATGATTAATAACTCATGAGACAGGCATGAATTGGCAGGCTATGTTTTTCCATGGAAGTGCCTTTATTAACAGGAGACAAATAGGAAAAACATACTCTAGCTTTTTGGAAGAAAGGCTAGCAGTAGGCATATCTAGGAGTGAACTGTAGAGGAGAGGAGTTATGGGTACCTATTGCTAGGTTTTCACAGAAAATGCATGCTAAATTTCACAGACAGGAGGATTTATCTAAAAAAAGCAGTGTCATCACTAAGTATATAAGTATATACTACATTTTATTAAAAACTATTAAATTACAAAATGATCAGGATACTCATTGTAATCATTTATATCGTTTATTATGCATGATATTAAAAACACATTGCATATTATGCTTATTATGGCAATTCTAACAAGTTTTTGTAGAGGTTTCTCATCTCTCCATTATCTTCTTTTGTTTTGGCTTTTCTTATCCTGTTTCATGGTGAAACTGTATTACAGAATATGATTCAGAAGATAGCTATTTTATTACATATATAAGAAAGGAAATTAACCATATACTTGAAATGAAGTTTGTCATGGAGATAGAAAATCTCTTAATCTCTAAATATATAAAATATCTCATTTATTTAATTCTTTTACTCATTACTAAGTTATTACTTACTCATTTATTTTATTAAAGATGTTGACACTTTACTCAAAAGTTTAAGACCAGTATAATCTCAACTTTTTAGTAATTATAGAAGAAATGAGAAAAGATTTTATTTTCTCTAAACAAATTAACTTTGAGACATCATTCTTTTATTTCCCCTGAATGAACTTCCAGTTTCTTAAATAGTTTTTATTATAAAATTTTTATATAACTTTTAAACATAGGTATTTTCATAACATGTTACAAGAAGTATCTATACTTATTTATATTCCCACATGAACAACTACAAATATCTGTGGAGATTTATGTTTTGTGAAGATGAGTTTTAAAATATTAATAACTTTGAAAATAAAGTAGGTAGAGGGAGTTGGAGCAAGATGACCGAATAGAACTCCAACCCCTCACATGAGCACCAAATTAAACAATTATCTACCTCCATAAGATCCAAAAATCAAGTGAGTGACCACAGCAGCTGGGTTTAACATTATATAAAGGAGAGAGTCTACTGAAGAAAATGGGAAGGACAGTGTTGAATTGTGAATACCACCCCTCCCGCATGCCGAGTCTGCAGCCTCATTGTGCAGAGAAAGAATCTGTGTGCTTGGGAAGGCAATGGGCAGTGATTGTGAGAAACTCAGTGCTGCTGGTCATAGCAGAAAGCAACAAAGGGCAGAGTTCAGCCAGCATCCACTAAGGGGGCATTTAGACTGGTCCTAACAACAGAGGAATCATTCATCCCAGGTATAAGAATCTGAGTTCTGGCCATCCCCACCACCACAGGCAAAAGTGTTCTAGGGTTCTAAATATACTTGAAAGGCAGTCCAGGCTACAAGGACTGCAATATGGGCAAGTTCTGGTGCTGTACTGGGCTTCAAGCTAGTAAACTTGGGGTGTGCATGACCTAGTGAGATAGCAGCTGGGATGGCCATGGGGAATGCTTGCATCATCCCTCCCCAGAAACCAAGGCAGCACAACTTGCAGTTGTGAGACCCCTTCCTTCTGCTTGAGGAGAGTAGAGAGGAAAATATTTATAGCTGTTTCTTGCAACTTAAATATCAGCCCAGCCATAGTAGAATGTAGAATCTCGAAGAACTGTGAGGTCCCTGTTCTAGGCTCTAGCTCTTGGACAAAATTTGTAGACACACCCTGTGCTAGAAGGGAACCTGGTGTGTTGAAGGGAAAATATAAATTCTGACAGGATTCATCACCTGCTGATGAAAGAGCCGTTGGGCCTTGAATAAATACCAGTGGTAGTCGGGCATTACTTTCTATGGGTGTTAGGTGAGAACCAGTTCTATACTGGCTTCAAGTGAGACACAGCACATTCTTAGTCATGGTGCCCATGAAAAGAGACTCCTTTTGCCTGAGGAAGGAGAAGGAAGATAATCTTGAATTAGGGAGTCTAGGAAGGAAGAGTAAGGGGACTTTGTCTTGCAAGTGGGATATCAGCTTGGCTACAATGAAGTAGATCACCAAGTGGGCTCCTGAGGTTCCTGATTCCAGACTGTGGCTTCTGCCTTACATTTATGGACTCACCCTGGGCTAGAGGGAAGCCCATAGTCCTGAAGTGAGAGACCCAAGCTTGGTAATATTTACCATATGCTAACTGCAGAGATCTTGGGCCTTGAGTAAATACTGGTTTTAGCCAGGCAGTACATGGTCCTGGAGTGGTTGTGGCTGTGGGAAAATACTTCTTTTGTTTGAGGAAAGGAGAAAGAAGTGCAGGAAGAAAGTTGTCTTGTGGCTCCGGTACCAGCTCAGCCATGGCAGAATAGAGCACCAAGTAGACTCCTGAGATTCTTGACTCCAGGCGCTGGCTCTCAGACACCATTTCTGGGCAAGTCTGGCTGGATTTGTCACCAGCTGACTGAAAAGCCCTTGAGGGATCATTGAAGGTAGCCACGCAGTGGTTGTTGACAGCCTTGGGCAAGATCCACTGCTGTGCTGGCTGTAGGTCTGACTCAGAACAATCTAAGCTCATAATGGAGAGAAAGAGATTCCATTTGTTTGGGGGCAAGTCAGGAACGAGAACAAGAGTCTTTGCCTGGTAAAGCAGAAAATGCTCTTGGTTCTTACCCAAGATTAATAAGGCAATACTCTATGAGTCTGCAAGAGCCACAGTATTACTGGGTTTAAGGTACCCTCTAATGCAAATATAGCTGCAGTGACCAAAAACTTAGATCAGAATACCCAAACTCCTTTAAGTACCAGGAAAACCTTCCCCAAAAGGAAGGATACAAACAAGCCCAACTGTGAAGACTGCAATAAATACCTTACTTTTTAATGCTGATGTGGATGAATATCCATTAGCATCAAGACTATTCAAGAAAACATGATGTCACAAAATGAACTAAATGAGGCACCATTGACCAATCCCAGAGTGACATAGATATGTGATCTTTCAGATAGAGAATTCAAAATAGTTATTTTGAGGAAGTTCAACAAAATTCAAGATAGCACAGAGAAGAACTTCCAAATATAATTAGAAAAAATTAATAAAGAGATTAAAATAATTGTTTAAAACCACATTGAAATTCTGGAGCTAAAAAATTCAATAGACATATTGAAAAATGCATCAAAGTCTGTCAACAGAAGAATTGATCAAGCAGGAGAAAGAAATGTGAGCTTGAAAACAAATTACTTAAAAATGTACAGTCAGTTTACTGAGAATGATGGTTTCCATGGCATGTGTATACTTATGTAACAATCCTGCACAATCTGCACATGTACTCCAGAACTTAAAGTATATATATAAAATATGTACAGTTATAGGAAGAAAAGAAAAAAGAATAAAAATGAATGAAGCAGCTTACAAGATCTAGAAAATAGTCTCAAAGGGCAAATCTAAGATTTAGTAGCCTTAAAAAGGAGGTAAAGAGAGATCAGGCTACAAAGTATATTCGAATGGGTAACAACAGAGAACTTTCCAAACCTAGAGAAAGATGTCAATATTCAAGTACAAAAAGGTTACAGAACACCAGGCAAAGTTAACCAAAATAGGAAAAGCTGAAGACATTTAATAATCAAACTACCAGAGGTCAAGGATAAGGAAAGGATCCTAAAAGCAGTAAGAGAAAAAAGAAACAAATAACATGCAATGGAGCTCTAATATGTCTGTCAGTATATGTCTCAATGGAAACCTTATATGCCAGAAGAGAATGAGATAACATATTTAAAGTGCTGAAGAAAAAAAAAAAAAAAACTAAAAAACATAAATCCTGTTCTACAAGAAATGGTAAAGAAAGTTCTTCAATCTGAAAGAAAAAGATGCTAATGAGCATGAAGAATCATCTGAAGGTAAAAAACTCACTGGTAAGAGTATATACATGGAGAAACATGAATGTTGTAACACTTTAATTGTGGTGAGTTAATTAGTTATATCTTGAGTAGAATGACTAAAAGACAAACTGATCAAAAAATACCTACAACAAATTTTCAAGACAGAAACACTACAATAAAATATAAACAAAAACAACAAAAAGTTTTAAAACAAGGGGATGAAATTAAAGTGTAGAGTGTTATTAGTTTTTCTCTTTGCCTTTGCAATCAGTGTTAAAAGTTGTCATCAGTTTAAAACAATTGGCTATATTGTTTGTAAACCTTAGGGTAAACTCAAGTTAAAATTTCTATACCAGGAAGACAAAAATAAAAGCAGGAAATTAAAATTTACCACCAGAGACAATTACCTCACAAAAAGGACAAGAAAGGAGGAAGAAAGGAAAAGAAGACCACAAAACAACCAGAAAACAAATAAAAAATGACATTATAAATTCTTATTTATCTATGTGAACATTAAATGTAAATAAAATAAACTTGCCAATTTAAAGATGTAGAGTGGTTGAATGAGTTTAAAAACAAGACCTAATGATCTGGGTTTATAAGAAACACACTTCACCTATAAAGACACACATAGACTAAAATTAAATACATGGAAAAAGATATTACCTGTAAATGGAAACCAAAAAGAGCAGGAGTAGCTATCCTTACATCACACAAGATATAATTCAATACAACACTATAAGAAGAGACGAAGAAGGTAACTATATAATAATAAAGGAACCAATTCAGCAAGAGTATATGACAATTATAAATATTTATGCACCCAACAATGGAACACACAGATATATCAAACAAATATTATTTAGAGCTAAAGAGACATATGAAAATCAATGCAATAATAGTGAGAGACTTCAAAACCCCTCTTTTAGCATTATACAGATCATCGAGACAGAAAACCACCACCACCAACAACAACAACAATAACAGAAATTATTGCACTTAATCTTTACTATGGACCAAAAAAATGTAATAGAGATTGACAAAATATTTCATTCAATAACTACATAATATACTTTCTTCTCTTCAGCTCGAGGATAGACTATATTTTAAGCAACATAACAAGTCTGAAAGCATTCAAATAATTGAAATTATAACACGTATCTTCTATGATCACAATGAAATAAAACTAGAAATCAGTAACGGGAAGAGCTTTGGAAGCTACACAAACACAAGAAAGTTAAACATTATGTCCCTGAATGACCAGTAGGTCAATGAAGGATTTAAGAAGCACTTAAAAATTTATTGAAACGAAAGATAATTGAATAATACCAAAACTGATGAAATACAGCAAAGGCAGTACTAAGAGAAAAGTTTATAGCAATAAGTGCCTACATAAAAATGTAAAAAACCTTTAAATAATCAACCTAAAAATGTATCTTAAAGTACTAGAAAAAATGTAGCAAACCAAACATAAAATGAGTAGAAAAGAAATAATAAAGATCAGGGCAGAAATAAATGAAATTAAAATTTAATAATATACAGAAGATCAATGAAATGAAAATGTGTTTTTTTTGAAAAGATAAACAAAATTGAAAAACCTTTAACCAGACGTGGAAAAAAAGAAAGAATACCCAAATAAAGTAATAATTAACTAACGTATTAATAATAAATAACTTGTTAATAATAATAATTAAAGATGTATCTCACACAATTTAAAATGGCTTTCATCCAAAAGACAGGTAATAACAAATGATGGCGAGGATGTGGAGAAAAGGAACCTCCGTACACAGTTGGTGAGAATGTAAATTAGTGCAACCACTGTGGAGAACAGCATAGAGGTTCTTCAAAAACCTAAAAATAACACTATTTTATGATCCATCAATACCATTGCTAGGTATACATCCCTTCAAAAAGGAAATTGGTACATGAAAGAGATATCTGCACTTCCACGTTCACTGAAGCACTATTCACAATAGCTAAGATTTTAGAGCAACCTAAGTGTCTATTAGAGATAAGTGGTTAAAAAAGTGTGGTACATAAACACAATGGAATACTATTCAGTTGTATAAAAGAATGAGATTCTGTCATTTGCAACGATGTAAATGGAACTGGAGGATATTATGTTAAATAAAATAAGCCAGAAACAGTAAGACAATCTGTGTGTTCTCACTCATTTGTGGGACCTAAAAATTAAAAAAATTGAAGTCATGGAAATAGAGAGTAGATAATGGTTACTAGATGCTGAGAAGGGAAGTTGGGGGTTGGGGAAAATGGGAATGATTAATGGGTACAATAATATAGTTACATAGAATGAATAAGATCTAGTATTTGATAGAACAGCAGTTTTTGTTGACAGTATCCAATATTGTCAACAAAAACTTATAGGTTTTTTAAAAAATAAAGAGTATAATTGGAACATCTGAATGAATAAGATTTAGTATTTGATAGCACAGCAGGGTGATTACTGTCAACAAAAACTTATAGATTCTTTAAAAACTAAAAGAGTATAATTGGAACATTTGTAACAAAAAATGATAAATGCTTGAAATGATGGATAAAAAAACAATAAGGTATAGATTTATAGATAAATGAGTACTAATCTGATAAAGTCCTTAGCCTTATTAACACAAATGAGAAAAGTAATAATCGATAGTTTATAGCTCAAATAATAGATTTTTATAGCAGTTACTTTAGTATGAATAAATAAGAATATCAATAGGCAACAAGAAAAACAGCAGACAACAACATAAAATATATGTATGTAATTGAATCTAAATTATTTTAATAGTTCTTTATAAATTTCAGATTTCTCCATAGACTAGAAATGCTATATTTTACATAAATGAAATACTGAATATATTAATGATTTAAGCTATATTATCATTATATAACCACATTTTATGAAGTTATTTTAAATTATATTGAAACAAGACTAAAAATAACCTCCTAAATTATGTTTTAGCCTCAAAAGTCAAACTCAAAAGAGAAGCAACATTATTATGGACAGATAAAATATTATGGTTTTCATTGCAATGCCTTTTGTATTTGGTGACAAGCAGAAAATCAGTTTTCTAGCCTGTATTACCAAGATTTTACAATCATCTTTGTGTATGGTATCTGACTTCAATGTTTTGATATGTGACTAATAAAACTTTAAAATCTCACTTTCCTTTTTTCTGTGTTTGCCCCACATCTGGTCAAGTTGAGAAAAAGTCCTGCACACTCCTTCCTTTGGTGCAGGTGAATAAGAACTAACATTTCAAGCCCTCTCCTCTGTGAAACCTCATCTTGGCCCACCCCTAATCGCAATAAAAACCCAGACCACTCTTTTCCTGGCAATTTCAAGCCATTTTGGATTTGCCTGAGAGAGGACTGGCCTTGTGTGACCAATTATGGGAATATTATACATTTTCATACTGTGATACTGTGTGGTGTGTGCATATGTGTGTGTGTGTGTGTGAGAGAGAGAGAGAGAGAGAGAGAGAGACCATCAGACTTCACTTCAGAACCAAATTGGGGCCAGGAGGTCCACATGTTTTGGCAGATGATAATTATATTCATCCATCACATTAATTTGTTCATAGCTCACAAATTGTGGTATTAACTGGGGATAAAATGGTAAATAATAATGGCCTTAGTTCTCAAGGAGTCTGTTGAGGTCAATGGTAGGTTAACATAAAATTAAAATAGAGTATCAACATTCTATAGTAGAGAAAAACAGAAACAAAATTGTGGAAAAATAGAAAATATATGAATAAATAAACCTTTCAGGTTATAGAAGAATTTCTAGATGACAAAGTTAAAGTTTAAAGGAACAACAAACCTGGGTGTGGTAGCTCACACCTGTAATTTCATCACTTCGGGAGGCCAAGAGGTGGTAGGGTAACTTGAGTCCAGTATTTCAAGACCAGTCTAGGCAACATAGCAAGACTCTATCAAAAATGAAAAATTAAAAAAATTAACCAAGTATTGATGGCATGCCTAAACTTGTAGCTGTTTGGGAATCTGGGACAGGAGGATCTCTTGAGCCTAGGAACCTGATGCTACAGTGAGCTATGGTCGTGTCAAAGCATTCCAGCATGAGCAGCAGAGAGAGACCCTGTCTCTAAAAAAAATAAAGGATGAATTAGAGCAGGCAATATGAAGAATTACAATAGTGTTATTCCGAAAGAGGGATTATGAAAAAATATGAAGGCTTTTGAGACACATATTCTATATTTTGCTAATTGCAAGTAATTTTTATGACAAGAAAGTTTACTTTAATGTAAAAAATGGTAAAAAGAAAATGAAGCCACTTAGTAAGGGCAAGATAGTGAATGATCTTGTAAGATCATCTCTGAAGTGCGGATTTTAATGTTATTCTTACTTTGAGTATTATTCCACAAACTATATATTAAAGACTTCATCAACTTCTGTATATGATCTGTAGTGCCCAAAACATTTTTTAATATTTATGTTGCCTGTATTTCATTAAATACACTTATATGGCTAGCTTGTTTTCACTCCATGTGTTACAACTAACAAATTATAAATTATAGAGCTGCCAATTTGAACAATTCTTACTCAATTTATGGTTGTACACATAAAAAACCTTTTATTGCTGTTATAATTGGTATCTTAATCTGTAAAATGAATCCAGTATTAACTCTCCCATTCCTTTTCAAAATACCAAACCTACTTTGGCATAAACTTTATTCATTCACTCATATCTGATCCTTTCCTCTTCCAGTAATACACTTCTCTGTAGTTGAACATAGCTATAATCACTTGCTATGTTCAATGATATAGAAGCTGGAGTGACCTGTGCATTTTTCAATATATACCTTTCTCCTAATACACAGGCTAAGGATGTCATAAATTCCAGACACTACGTTTCCTTAGAAAGGAATGCCATGCTCTGAGTTCAAATTATGAGTCCTTTATTCAGCCGGCAACCGAGAGGCAGCTAACACTCAAAATCTCTCAGCCCCAAGGAAGGGGCTTGATTTCCCTTTATACCTTGATTTAGATAGGGGAGGGGGCAGCCTAGCTGAAGCAGAATTTTACAGAAGCAGAACAAGCAAGTTAGTAGGAGGAGGCTGGTAACCAGGGGCAGGAGGTTCCCAGGTTTGTTGGTTGCTAAGGGTATTTCCATACAATCACTAAGGGGGATAGCAGGGGGAACTTTCCGTTCAATCAATCACCAAGGAAGGTATTTACAATAGCAGATAGAGTTGCCAAGCAGGATGCAGTTACAATGGTTGCAGGTACTGTGAACAGTGTGAACCACTCTTAGCAGTTCAAAGCTTTGAGGTGACCCAGTGATCCACCTGAGGGGCTGCAGCAGGGAGGGAGAGGCTCCAGAGAGCTTGTCAGGTTTGCAGCTAAGATGGAGTCAGTTAGGCTAACCCAGGTTAGGTTATTACATAGCTAAACGGATGAATCAGCCTCCTTCAGACTGCTGAATTGCTGCATTATGTGTTGGACCCAAGATCCAAGAAGGCTTACAAAGAATGAGAACTACATGTCTATTCTACTGAAACTTTGATATTTCAGAGTTTGTTCTATTAGTATGAGTGCATTCATGCATTAATCTAATTTCTTTTTAATAAATACCCAAATAATTAAATAATTTAAATTTAATAGCAATAAGAAAATAAATGATGAAGACATTATTATCTGATGATAATGACTTATGAAATTTATACAGGTGACCATATTTAAAATCATCTATTTATGCTTTCAGGAAGCATTTAGTTTATTTCTGGTATCTGTAAGCACTGTACTTAGAATGTGTCATTTGTTGAGTTTTATGAGATCAAAAACCAACTACCCTGTAGGTTTTTATAATCCTAATAAAGGAATTATATGAATAATAAATGGCTACAATATATAAAAGATGATGAAATATTTCTATTTATCACTGTCAGGTAAAGGTTTATAAATGGAATGGCATTTGGTCTATGTCGAGTTTTTACCATTATCTGTGTATACCAAACGTTTGAACCTAACCCTTTAGAAATTACGTGACTATATGAACTAAGTCTAACACCTGAATACCTCTCTCTCTTTGTCTCTTCCTAATCAGCCCTGTATTTGGATGTAACCTTTTGGATGCAAATTTTATTGAAATTAGATAGTAATATGAAAAATTAACCACCTTGCCTAGGTATCTGCATACATAGCTCCCTCACTTAGGGTGTCAGCTTAAATGTCACTTCATAAAAGTCTACTTTTACTACCTTTTTTTCCTTCTTTAAACTAATCCCTAACATGCTATTATATTGGATTCTTTGATATTTGCCATCTCTTCCACATGAATATAAACTTCATGAAGGTAGATAGTTTGTTTTATGTGCTATCCTATCTCTGGCTCTAGTTTGGTCTTGGACACATGATATTTATTTAGTAAATGAATAAATGAAAGAATAATAAATACATGTAATGAATATTTTCTGAACCTTTATCTTATAGACTAAAATTATATTATTTTCTACCTCCCGTGGCTAAAATTATATATTTGCATAGTACTACTACCTTCCTCTTACAACACAGAAATAACTTAGGAGTAAAATATATGAAGATTTTGCTGGCTAACATGTATTAATAAGTATCACAATGTATCTTTTTAATATTCTTCTATATTTTTAAAAAATGGCAAGATATAAATTGATAAATCGGGATTTTTTTCCCAATCAAGTACTTTTGCAACCCTAAATCAAATAAAAGCAGTATACTTCTGTGTAGGTTCCAAACACAGCTGGAACTGTTTACTCTATAGACAAGTTTTAATTACAAATAGTAGACTTTGCTTTCTTTTCCAATCTCTTACATATAGCAGTGAAGTGACATTCATGAAGCGAGTCAGGAAAGTGAGTAGGATTAAAGCAGAAATAATAGCACTGATGCTACTCATATTGTTTAACTTGCTGTGAGTCTAAGTTTAATGTAAACTTATGGAATACATTTGAGCTTGATAAAAATTGCAAGTGTAATAATTTTTTCTGCTTCTTTAATTTCTAATGGTTTCAAGTATCCAAATGAGTTCAGGAAAAAAGAAAATTTTCTGTTATTTAAGTTTTCAGCATGAATAAAATAGTAGAATACTTAGATTATCCAGCATTTTATATATATACTCATTTTAGAGACACTTGCAGAACTAAAGAAAATACACAACTCTCAGCAGGTTTTATGGAGAATTAGGGTATCTAGAACACAAGATAATGACTCTATAAACTGTAGATCAACAACAGTTCTGATACATCAATTGGAATGTTCAGTCATTCTCTCCTTAGTAGGTATCCACTTGGCCTAGAATTTCCTTGCCTAATGAGTCAGCTTAATGTGGTTTCAATTTTTCTTCTTATTTATTTTCTTCCTATTCCTTCAATCATTAAATACCATTTCTTTCCTCTATTCAAAACTTTTGCTTACTCTTGGCTTCTACTTTTACCAATTCTGGACTGGCTTTCTCTGTTTCTATGTTTCACGTTATAGCTTCTCAGGATAAAGTTATAATTCTATTGGCTAGCCAGCTACTAACCAAGTGATAATGCATATATTGGTGAGGCATCCTCTGTCTCATGGCTCCTGACCAACATATACAGGACGATCTTTTTTTCTTTAACTTTGCGCTGATCTCTGATCCATCTATGAAGACAGTATAAAAGTTGATTAAACAGTACAAAGCAGAACAAGTGACACATAAGTAATCCCTATGATCAGAACACAGTGGTTTAAAATAACGGCTGTTTATATTTGTGCTGAGAATTGCGGTGAGGTCATTAATAACTTTAAAGCTGATCAAATCAGAGAGCTAATCCCAGATGTCACCCTTAAGCGGCATCTTAACCCCAACCTTATTCCCAACTCTGAAACCATTTCTGGTAACATTGTCAGTGTTTGAATTTTTCTTTTTTTTTTTTTTTTTTTTTTGAGGAAATAGAGCCACTTCAGTTTGAGTCTGAGAATTCACTAAATCTGATCACCTCTCCAACCTCCTTAGAATAATGACTTTAACTTCATTTCTGTTTTTCAAATCTCATATACTCTGACCTCATTGGCAAACTCTGACCTGGAGTATTAGTGAAAAATTCTTCTGAAAGACATGAGAAGAGACTAGTGGTTGCACTGAGTTAACCATATACTGTCCAGCATAGGCAGCAAAGAGATTCTGTGAATCTATAGTCTTTTCCTTGGGTGAAGAGGAAGATGAGGGAACAAGCTAGAGATGGAGATGAGGAGATACCAAATCATATTAATTTCAGATGCTAAGGTCTTCTAGAATATGTCTCTTAAAAATATTTTTCTGATGAATGTCTAACTAGTCACAGGTAAACATGGAGAAATACAATCTTTATTTTGCACAATTGCAAGAGATTTAATCAGTATTTCTCATGTAAGAAGCATTTCTACAGCTAAAAATGAGTATCAGCAGACATTAAGATAATGAAAGTTTTTGGAAGTTACATATTATTGTATTGGAAATAAATGTGTATTTTATAAGCACAATGAAGAATATATTTACAATGAAAAATGGTACATTGTTAAAAATCTGAACTTTAAGTACCCTCAGATTTTGATTTTGATTTAAAAAAAGAGTTACAAAATATCTACATAAATGGCTGAAGTATTGGAATATAAATCCATGTAAAATGTGAAGTCGTTTTATTTTATGTTAGATATCATTTTTCCTGATTATGTCTTCTTTTTCTCTATGCATGCATACATTTATTTCATCACTTACTGTACACTTGGGTAGTTATAAAATTTTTCCTGATTTGGACTCAATATACATAAAATGGAGAGTCTGGGTGAATAAAGCTCATAATTGTTCCTGGCACATAATTAGTCTTATTTAATGTTATCATTATTAATGGCTTTATTATGAAGGTTTTTGGTTCTGGATTATAATAACACTAGGACCTATATTTTAAAAATGCCCAAGTCACTTGCATAAAATATTCAACATTCAAACAAAATAATGAAGAGAAGCAAAAACAAAGTTTGTCAGAATTATTACAAGAAACATTAGATGAATAGACTGGATAATTTAAGAAGAGTTAATAGGACTGTCATGTATGGGAAAGGGCTTGATACAGTAGAGTATGGTTTCTGTATCAAGGTCTAAAAGGTTGCAGAAAAAATAGCAACTGGAACTCAAAGAGAGAGAAAGCTGTATGAAATAGCTAATCATTTTTCTCATACAAAAGAGTAAGCGAGGCCAACGGTGAACCCAAAGGGAAGGTGAGAGAATAAATAAATAAACCTGTTCAATCCCACCCTCCAATTTCTTGCTAGTATTCCTTATTAACTGAATCCAAATTTCACCCAAAGACAAGGGAACTCTTAACATAACAAATATAGCTCACTTTCTGGAATTCATAGTAGAAAGAAAGTGTTAAGCTGATCTTGAGGGACTAATAGGTATTGTGCGATATGTGTCTTTTAAAGTAAATATTTTATTAACAAACATTTGAAATGGCAACTTTTATTATATAAAAATATTAGCCAAATTCTAATGACTAAATTTGAAAACATTCACTAAATTGGACAGAACTAGGTAAGTGTATTCTGTGTTACTTTTATATCAGGGAAAATTTGTTTTATATTACAGATAAAATAGTATCTTAGTTATATTTATACATAAATATTGGCAGGGGTATTTGTTTGTACTAGTGAAACAGTTTGTAATTATGACATTTGAATGTTGGTATGTTTCCATTTTTAAAATTTGTCTGCTTTTAGATGAATCAAATTGTTATATTTAGAAAATTAATTCTTTCAAGATTCACTAGCTAACAATATTTACTATAATTGTTGAAGTACAGGGTATATTACTAGCATTCTAATAGTTATACATCAATATTATAGTATTCTGCAAACATTAAAGGCCATTATTATCCTGAATTAAAATCAGTATTATGCTTTCTGTACATTTCTACTTGATATTAATTAAAATATCAACTTTGAAATGTGTATTAATTTTTTCAAATAATGATACTTGCTTTAAATAATGTAAATAATATTTTAAATAATTAAATTATTTAAAATAATTATACTTATTTTAAAGTAATAATTTTAATAAATCATTAGTTTCAAAATCAAATAGGTTCTTGAATATAAATAGTAATTGGTTTATCTGCTTTTCTGCTTCTAACTCCAGTTCTGTTAGCAACCACACCAACCTTGTATCCTGATTTTCTAGCCCATTTCATAATCCCCTTGTTCTCAATCTCATTAGATGACTTGAAATATGACTTATTTGTAGAGAATACAAAAGTCATTAAATCTAAAAACCTTCAAAGTCTGTTTTTCTCACCCACCATATAAAAACTATTGCTTATCCGAAGAAAAAAACTCAAAAATTTTTAGAAATTATATTTCTTCAATACATTTCAATAAACACTGCAGACTAACTAATCAAATTCATACCTAGCAAAAACACCTAAAAATGTGTATATAGAATAATAAATCTTATCTTATATGCTTTCTAGAAAATAAAGAACTCCCTGGACCGTGAACAAGAAGGGAGTGCTGTAAAAGCTAGCGTTAAAACTGTTCTTAAAGAGTGCTTTCAGACTAACAGGATACAGAGGCTTGGATTCTAATGAGCACATCAGGGACAGGAGATGATGCCTTTGGTCAAAATAAACTGAGTAACTAGAACTGAGATTTATATATAAAGCCAGGATGTCAAATGCCTACACCCTCCCACAATGAGATGGCTAGAAGAAATCTTTTTGTCAACAGAAGAGAAAGAAAAAAAAATCACTGTCTTTATTTGGGCTTTAGGGAGATAAATCAAAGTCTCCTCTTAAATTTGTATTTTGATCATTCAAAATCCATATTTTGTTCTCTGCTAGGTTTTGGTTTCAAATGAATACTGCTAACTGATCCAGAAAAGGCAAAGTTGAGAAATCGTTTAATTGGTCTCAGGTTGATGGAGAATCAGGGCAGCTATGAGAGCAAAATGTGATCTCCTTAGTAGAGCATTTTCTCAATTCAGGCCCAGCAGCAAGAGCAGCACACAGGTCTCAAGTGAACATGAGCGTACTATAAACCACCATAACACATAGGTCCCCAGGACCAAGAGTCAGTGGAAACAATAAGTAGCAGAACTTAATCTCTAAGGACCTTCCTTATATACTGAAGTGTCAAAAGCTGAACACAAAATTAAGTGTGATTGAAACTTGTACAAAATTTTCAAAGGGAGATTTGAAACTTGACCAAAGAAAAAGATATTATAAAAAAAATTCAACATAAATTAGTGAGAAGTACTCAATAATTTATTTCAAGGGTTTTTAGACCTTGATATAAAAATCGTACTCTACTGTATCTAGCCCTTTCTTATACACAATAGTCCTATTAACTCTTCTTAAATTATCCAGTCTATTCATCCTGTTTCTTGTAATAATTCTGACAAGCTTTATTTTTGCTTCTCTTCATTATTTTGTTTGAGTGTTGAATATTCTAAGGTTGATTTTTAGAGAGAACAAAACTCAAAAATATTATGATTAAAATTAAACCTATATATATTGGTTAGCAATAGATTTAAATATGGTTTATGAGAGAACTGAAAGACAAATGAAGAAATTAGAGAGGAAAAACTTAAAAAGACAAAGAGATAGAAAATATGAATGTTTCTGAATCATTAATGGAGAGGTCGAGGATGATCGTTTCTATCCTAAATATTACCAAAGTTGTAAAAGAGACTAGATTAAGGAAAGGGACACTCATAAAAGCTTAAGCTGGTTCAGAATTTATTAGAGAGAGTAATCTCAAATACAGTAAAGTACAAGAAAATCTATGAAGTGTAATTTTTAAAAACTAATCTAGACACACCATAATGAAACTTTAGATCATCAGTGACAGTTAAAAGACTTCAAGAGCATCCAGAGGGAACAGATTCCAATGGACAAATCTCAATTTAAATGACAGCAAACTTACCAAAAGCAAAAATGAAACAGCAAAAAACTAATAGCTTCAACATTCTGATAGACAACAGATATTAATATAGAATACTATACTATTGTTAACCATTCTCTAAAAACAAGTTCAAAAGGCATTGTTCTATAAAATAATGAGTCATGTTTCTATTAAAATATCTTAAATAAATTAGTGAGAAGTATTCAATAATTTGTTTGAAGGAGAAGAAAAATAAAATTCAAAAAGACCCAAAAAAGACTTCAAAAAATGAATTAATAAGCATTTTGGTAAATAATAGTGAAAGTTGACATAAGTTAGTAAATATAAAAATGACAACATTGGAGATATAAATAACTTTAAATACAAATAAAAATATGATATAAGAAAATGGAGGTAATTGGAATTAAAATTTATTTATTTATTTATTTATTTATTTATTTATTATACATTCAGATAGTTCAGATAAAGATGAAATATGTTTCTTTTCACCTTCTCAGTAGAACAGGTAATGTTATGACCTGATTGTGCCCTTCCCAAAATTTATATGCTGAAGCCCCAGCTCCCAGTACCTTAGAGTGTGACTGTTTTGGAAAATATTGCTTTAAAGAAGAAATTAAGGTTAAGTGAAGTCACAAAAGTTGAGCCCCTAATTCAACATGACTGCTGTCCTTACATGAAGGGGAAGAAACACTGGGGACGTGAATGTAAGCTGATATGAGAAAACAGCTAGAAAGCAACCTCAGAAGAAACGTACCCTGCTGGCATCTTGGTCTTGGCCTTCCAGTCTCCCCGAGTGTGAAAAAATAATTTTCTGTTGTTTAAGTCACCTAGTCTGTGGTATTTTGTAAAGGCAGCATTAGAAAAGAAACACAGGTAGCTGGTAAAATAAAGCATAAAATTAAAGTACATACATTCCAAAAATGTTTAAAAAGGCAAGAAAAAGAAAAAATCAATCCAAAGAAAGGAGAAATAAGGAAGAATACATGCAAAGACCAAAAGACATGATACAACACATTCAAAATGTATTGTTCACTTCAACCAGAAGATCTAAATTGCATAGTTAAGTGACAGTTACGTGTCATTTACAGGAGACATAGATAACATGCAAAGACTGAAATGTTATTTATGAAGCATCAGTAACCTGTGTCATACAAAGAATCTTATCACATATCAAGTTAAAATTTTAGATATGAATGTCAAGATAACTGAAGCTTTCAACCATTTAAAAATTTAAATCACACTTACAAATAATTCATTACTCAGAAAAATAACAATGAAACAAATATATCCTTAGATTGTAATGTAAACAAAATAACACACAAAGTTTTGTTAAGCCAATAAACTGACTGATCTTTGAGATAATTTTATAGTCTTCAATAATTATACTAAAAGTTTAAAAAATAAAAAATACTGAGATAAATACGTAACTTACAGTTTTTAAAAGTAACACAAAAAAGAGATAAAGAAAGGAATTAGGACAAAGTCAGGCATTAACTCAAAGAAAATAAATGTATACTTGAGACAATAAACAAAGCCTAGAATTTCTCTCTAAATGGAGAAAGACAAATTTAGCAAAACTGATTTAAAAAAGAAAATCTGCTTCTTTTATAACAATTAGACAAAATACTTCAACAATGTGTATTTATGCCAAAACTCTCTGATAATATTGAAGAGGTAATTATACCTAGCATACCTAGAATACAGAGAAATCAATACTAGACACTTATATGCTATGTTTTAAAACTACTAAATTATTTAGCTTACTGGTTCTCTGTTAAAAAAAATGTGTATGTTTGCTTGTGTGCCCATGTACATCGGAGTGTGTAGGTGTGCCTGTTTAAACATTGACCGCTTAACCAGATGGTGAAAGATTTATGCCATTTTGAATACCTTGTTGGAATTCAAGTATTTATTCATTGGGAAGTTTTATTTATAAGAATTTATTTGTCGACTTATTTATAGAGATAAAAACAATGCCTGAAATGTGTTGATTATCTATTTATTGTTCATTTTGAAATATCACTTTTGAAACCATTTTCAATACTCTGTATTATACAGTTGAGCTAATAACTGCTGATAAATTTTCCCAAATAGGTCATTATTTAATTTTCTGAGCTTTATTCAATTTATGTATTTATCATCAATTAGTTTGTTATATTAGTCTGCACATAAAGACACACAAGTTTACTGGTTAGAAGACAGGGAATGAAAATTTGGTTTAATTACACATTTACATAGAAATATTTCAGGACTTTTTGTAAGACATTTTGAAGTGACACACTTCTGTGATGGTCAATACTGAGTATGAACTTGATTGGAATGAAGGATGCAAAGTATTGCTCTTGGATGTGTACCATGTCTGTGAGGGTGTTGCCAAAGAAGATTAACATTTGAGTCAGTGGACTGGGAAAGGCAGACCCACCCTCACTCTTGGTGGTTACAATCTAATCAGCTTCTGGCATGGCCAAAATAAAAGCAGACAGAAGAATGTGGAGAGAATAGAGTGGTTTAGCCTCCCAGCCAACTGCTTTCTACCGTGTTGGATGTTGCCTGCCCTCAAATATCAAATTCTAAGTTCTTCAGCTTTGGGACTTGGGCTGGCTTCCTTGTTCTTCAGCTTGCAGATGGCCTATTGTGGGACCTTGTCATCATGTGAGTTAATACTTCTTAATAAAGTTTCCTTTATATATATACCCCTTTCCTATTAGCTCTGTCCTTTTAAGGAACCATGACTAATACAGATTTTGGTACCAGAGTGGGGTGGTTCTAGAGGAACAGAATGTTAAGGATGAAGTTTTTTCATTGGTTTTGGGATTTCTGGAGTTGTCTGCTTAATATGATTAGACCCAAAAATGCTATGCCTGTGTCCCCATCCAAATATCATCTCAAATTCCCACATGTGGGAGGGACCCAGTGAGAGGTAATTGAATTATGGGGGGCAGGCCTTTCCAATACTGTTCTTCTGACAGTGAATAAGTCTCATGAGATCTGATAGTTTTTTAAAGAAAAGTTTCCCTGCACAAGCTCTCTTCTCTTGTTTGCTGCCAGGTAAGACATGCCTCTGAACTTCTGCCAGGATTATGATGCCTCCTCAGCCACTTGGAACTGTAAGTCCATTAAACCTCTTTTTTTTTTTGTAACTTGCCCAGTCTGAGGTATGTCCTTATCAGCAATGTAAAAACAGACAAATACAGTAAATTGATACCAGTAGAGTGGACTGCTGCTATAGATACCTGAAAATGTGGAAGCTACTTTAAAACTGGGTAACCAGCAGGGGTTGGAACAGTTTGGAGGGCTCAGAAGAGGACAGGAAAATGTGGGAAAGTTTGGAACTTCCTAGAAACTTGTTGAATGGCTTTGCCCAAAATGCTAATAGCAATATGAATAATAAAGTCCAGGCTGAGGTGGTCTCAGTTGGAAATTAGGAACTTTTTGGGAACCAGAGAAAAGGTGAATGTTATTAATGTTTTAGCAAAGAGACTGACAGTATTTTGTCCCTGCCCTTGAGATTTGTGGAACTTTGAACTTGAGAGAAATGATTTAGGGTATCTGGTGGAAGAAATTTCTAAGCAGCAAAGCATTCAAGAGGTGATTCATGTGCTATTAAAGGCATTAATTTTATAAAGGAAGCAGAGCATAGAAGTTTGGAAAATTTGAAGCTTGACAATATGATAGAAAAGGAAATCCTGTTTTCCAAGGAAAAATTCAAGCTGGCTGCTGAGATGTGCATAAGTAATGAGTAGCCAAATATTAATCTCAAAAACAATGGGAAAAAATGTCACCAGGACACGTCAGAGGTCTTAATGGCAGCCCCTTCCATTGCAGACCTTGAGGCCTAGGAACAAAAAGAGTTTCATGGGTCAGGCTCGGGGTCATTGTGCAGTGTACAGCCTAGCTATTTGATGCCCTGGCTCCTAGCCGCTCCAGTTGTGACTGAAAGGGGCCAACATAGAGCTCAGGACATGGCTTCAGAGGGTGCAAGCCCTAACCCTTAGCAGCTTTCATATGGTGTTGAGACTGCAAGTGCACAGAAGTCAAGAATTGAGGTTTGGTAACCTCTGCCTAGATTTTTGAGGATGTATAGGAAAGCCTGGATGTCCAGGCAGAATTTTGCTGCAGGACTGGGGCACTCATGGAGAACCTCTGCTAGGGCAGTGTGAAAGGGAAATGTGTGGTTGAAGTCCCCACACAGAGTGCTTACTGGGGCACTGCCTAGTGAAGCTGTAAAAAGAGATCCACCATTCTCCAGACCCCATAATGATAGATCCACTGACAGCTTTCACCTAGCACCTGAAAAAAGCCACAGACACTCAATACCAGCCCATGAAAGCAGCTGGGAGGGGGTTGAACACTAAAAAACCAATGGGGCAGAGCTGCCAAAGGCCATGGGAACCCACCTCTTGAATCAGGGTAACCTGGATTAAGGCATGGAATCAAAGGAGACCATTTTGGAGCTTTAAGAACTGACTGCCCTGCTGGATTTTGGACTTGCATGGTTCCTATAGTCCCTTTGTTTTGGCCAATTTTTCCCATTTAGAAGGGCTGTGTTTACCCAATGCTTGTACCTCCATTGTATCTAGAAGTTAACTAACTTGCTTTTGATTTAACAGCGTCATAGGTGGAAGAAACTTGCCTTATATTCAATGAGACATTTGACCATGGACTTTTGAGTTAATGCTGAAATTAGTTTTCAACATTTCAACATTTCAACAGACGTTGGGGGACTGTTAGGAAGATACGATTGGTTTTGAAATGTGAGGACATAGATTTGGGAGAAGCCAGGGACAAAATATTATGGTTTGGTTGTGTCCTCACCCAAATGGCATCTTGAATTGCCACATGTAGTGGGAGGGACCCAGTGAGAGATAATTGAATCATGGGGGCAAGTCTTTCTTGTGTTGTTCTCATGATAGTGAATCAGTCTTATAAGATCTGATGGGTTGTATAAGACAAAATTTCCCTGTGCAAGCCCTCTTCTCTTGTCTGCTTCCATGTGAGACGTGCCTTTCATCTTCCACCATGATAGTAAGGCATCCCAAAACATGTGGAATTGTAAATACATTAAACATTTTTTCTTTTGTAAATTGCCCAGTCTTAGATATGTTTATATCAGCAAAGTAAAATGGTCTGATAAAACTTCTTATTCACAATTGACTAAATTTGGATGTAATTGTGCATTTCTTTTAAATGCTTGCCACTTGAACACATAACAAAATAATGACATAAAACAAGTTTAATCCTATACTGAAGAATCATGCCTGAGACTAGACTGATAGATGTAGACATTCACATCATGGGAAAATACAAGAAAAATGACATTAAAAAGTGTTTAAACTAAATAATGATGAAGATATGTATGGTATTATAGAACATTTTTTAGATACTAAAATTAAACAATGTGTTAATCATCATTAAGCATGAAGAAAATGGATTTCAATTTATTCATTCATTAGATTTTAAATAGTACTCATTGGCTTTTAAATTTACAATAAACCAGCACATGTGAGAATGGGTGTAAATTAGTGGAAAGAACACTAAAGAAACGTTGAAAACAAATGATATTTCTACCAGTTATTAGCTATGGATAATAAAGCTAAATGAGTTTCTTAATCATATTGAGTCTACCAACTTACCTATAAAACTTGAATAATAAAATTTTTTCTACTGATCAGAATTGTGTCTGTTTAAAAGGATAAAGATAAGATGTTTTTCATAGAGTAGTAGGAGATTAAACTGTATATAGACCAGAGATTGTGAAACGCTTAGTATTCAATGAAAAGTTTGAAACTTCCCTACTTGCTTTAAAGCACTTTGGATTTTCAGAGAAAGAAATGATAAGATTAATATTACTTGGTAACTCAAGAGAAACTATAACCTAGCAATTCTAGAAAATGTTGAGGAAAAATAAACAAAAGAAAAAAGAGCGACTATGAGGTTAAAACACTTTTGAGAAACACTTTGGAGATAATAAAGGTAGTTTCAACAAGGAACTAAGGCCATAGAGAGAACTAGGCTGTTCAGTCATTTATACAATACTCTTTCTGATGTCAATCAATTATGACTGGTGATAAAATCACAGGTGTATGTAAAGGCAGAAAATGAGCAGAGAGCATCAGCATCACAGGTCTTTAGAGAGAAGATTAAGCAACAGTGTTTTATTTCCACTTTGATTATGCTAGAAGATGAAGGGCTGAAGAAATTATAATACTGTCTGTTTTAATTTCATTGCAGTATTGTATAATTTCAGTGCTGTATTATTTCAGTGCAATATTATAACTAACAAAAGAACCTCTGAATAATTAAGACTGAGTTGCCTACTGAGTACTATACATAGGGTATAATTGTGGTAAAGAACAACAAATCAAATACAACTAATACATTTTTACATATCTGGTTCTGTGAGATTATAATTAAATGTGATTTGAAAATAGTAAAATGAGTTATCTTAATTGATCCTTAGAATACAAATTAAAAAGCAGTATTTTTTCCCTAAAGGTAATAAAAATAATGAAAAGTCAATCAATGCATGCTTTAGAAGGTTGATGATAAAATGTGCTCAACTTCTTTTAGGCATCAAAACTTGCAGTTCTATAAATGAAATGTGTAAAATTCTCTTCAGATACAGAATTTCTCTTGCATCATGCATATTTTGCTACATACTATCCCCAAACCCCATATCTAAATATCATCCAATTTTTATAATTTATTCAAATAAGTATCACATACAAAATTATGAAAAACTTTTATACCTAAATACATTTAGCAATTCAAAAATTGGTAGTTTTTAAATATGAAAAGAATTAGCTTGCAAGTAATTGGGACCAAATGGAAAATGGCTGGAAGACCGGGTTTCCAAGTGCTATATGATCCCTCAAGACCAAAAGAGAAAAAAAAAATGCACTGAAAAAGTACAAACCATAGTTACAAGAAGCAGATAACACCTTTATTGATTTTTTTTTCTTTATGTGGTAGCTCAGAAATCATGAAGCCAGATGAATGATTCCAAATATTTTGATATTTCTTTGACCAGTCACAGAAAGTGCTATGGCGAAAAGAACAGAAAGGAAAAAAAGAAAAAAAAAATCCTTTTTGAGTTGGTAATTTCCATCTCTATACCAAGTAATACAATTTTGAATCCAATTTAAACCTCTTCACTCTTATCTTGAAGGCATTGGAAAGGTTAGGCCATTGCCACCTTAGTAATCATATGACTATATTCACCTCCTATAGTCTCTGATCCACTGACTTACAATGTTGTCTTTCCTAAGGTTAGTCTTAGAGGAATTAAGTAAAGGATTTTTTTTTAATTGTAACCAAAGGACAAAACCTGTTACAATCTTCTCCATCTCCTAATATTCTTTTGAAATTCCTGTAAGGCTAGATCCAGTATTCTTTGTTTTTGAGAAAATGCAGAGTCAGTGTTTAGGAGGATTCATTTAAGATTTTTAATAATTCAGATTATCTCTCACTTTAATTTAGTATTCTCAATCTTATCTACATTCTATGTATACTTTTCAAATTCACATTTTTTTCCTGGATTCTTCCGCGGTAATTAGCATTTATTAATAGTGTACTCTATAAATGTTTGCATCTTTTCACCAATACGTTTCCAGCATGAGCCAATGCTACTCAAATTCACATTTTAAAACATCTACCTTTATTGCAAAAATTTATTCATATATATTTTCTGAACTTTGTTACATTCCTCATTTGACCAACAAGCCTTTTTAGAAAATCTAAGAATCTATTTGTCTAAGAATCCAAGACATAGAGACTGGGATAAAGAGATAACAAAAGAATGAAGTCCTGCCTCCAGTGGTAGAAGTATATTAGCATTAATAAAATGAGACATAATGGAAGCCATGTTTGCCAATATATCATCTTGAAAGTAGACATTACCATGTGATGCTATAAGTTTTATTTTGAAATGGTATTTTAAAGCAATTATTGGAAAGTTGAAGGTCTGAAAAAAATGCAGAATTTTGTTTGCTTAATTTTAGTCACATTATATATATTTATTTGGCTCCTCTAAGAAGTAGATACTAAATGAGATTAACATGCAAAATATTTTTTATGTATTAAGTGATGCTAAATTGTATTTTTATTAAATATGTATATAGGCAGACATTTAAACAAAAAGGAATTATAAAAACATCTAGTAGGGTGGGGCATGGTGGTTCAGGCCTGTCATTCTAGCACTTTGGTAGGCCAAGACAGGCTGTTCATGAGGTCAGGAGTTCGAGACCAGCCTGGCCAACATAGTGAAACCCAGTATCTACTAAAGATACAAAAATTAGCCAGGCATAGTGGCATATGCCTGCAGTCCCAGCTACTTGGGAGGCTAAAACAGTTGCAGTGAGCCTAGATCACATCATTGCACTCAAGTCTGGGTGACAGAGAGAGATTCCATTCCAAAAAAAAAAAAAATCAGGTAGATATGAAGAAAAAGTGCCTAGAATATATATACATTAAACGAATTTGTAGTGTGATTTATCAAAATAAGTTAAAAATGGTAATAAGACTAATGCATATATTTATAAACAATGTCCAAAACCGGTAAACAGAAGATCTCATTGAACCTCATAATTGCAGCATCCCCATGAGATAAAATGGGTGAGAATAAATTGACAAAACTACAAAAATGGGCAAATTACTTCTGAGTCATGCTTACCATTGCTTATTTCTAAATCTATTAGGGCTTCAAAAGTGTTCCATTACCTGATATTCCAAGAGTTGGTGGAATGATATGGAATGACTGTGAGACAATATAGGTGTAGTTAGGAGAAGGATCAACTACTCCCAGTGATAACATTTATATAAACGTTGAGAGATATATGATGTGTGATGGCCATTAGAATCCACTTATTCAATCAGTAATTTCAAGGCACATAACAGGCCACAGCCACTGAGCAATGAAACCCATTAGATGATTTTAGCCTTAAAACCACACTTTTCGCTATTCCCAGACAATGAGTGAGCATGACAGAGATACTAAGGCATGCACATTTTTAAGAGACACTGGATCTTCTGTTGTTGGATGACTTTGTTTCAAGATCTCCATAAAGGCCATGCTGAACTTTTAGAACCGCAATGTAGTCTAAGATTCTTCTATTCCGCCTTTCTTCCTTCCATCGTTCCTTTAACAATCTGATGACTCTGTTGCCCTCTTTCTTCAACTATTTCATCTTTCCGTACGGTCATTGTCCCTAATATATATCTTGCAAGGTTAACCTGGTTTTGGCGTCTGCTTTTCAGAAGACTCAGGCAAACTCATGATGTGACTAAAATTAATCAAAATATAATAGTTTTTGTTTTAAGATGTTGAACTTTCATATCATTGCTTTGAATTACCATTTCACAACAAAAATCTCAAGGAACGACTATTTAAGAAATGTGTCAGATTTTTGACAATGTTACAAGAAATTTGTTAGCATTGTGATGCTATTGCTATTTTTGCCCTTTGTGGTTCTTTTGTTTATATCTTCAGGTGCCTCACAGAAACTGAAAAGTGAGAAGATGTGTTACTACTTGGTCTATAACTGTTGAGAAGGAAGAAAAAAATTAAACAAAAAAGAGAGTAAAATAAAATGGCTTTGGAAAAAGAGCAAACCAGGAACTCCCACAGAAGAAATAAAGGAAAGCTGAGTGAATACAGCAGCCTGAGGAGGAACGCTAGGCTTGGCATTTTAAAGTCCTATGAAAAGTTTTTCCATCACTACCTGATAAAACAGAATAGCGTATATACACATTGTTCAAACACTGTGTACCGACCATCAAATACGTATTTAAGAAAATGTTCGTACAAAAACGTTAATTTCAGCAAAAGTCTGCAAGATTGAGATTCTCCTAAGAAGCTTGACAGAGTAACATTTTCACAATTTTCCCTTGCAAAGCATTGCGTAGTAACATAAACTAAGTTTAAGCCACTTTGTTACAGATAGAAGTTGCTATGCACGGCCAGGCGCGGTTGCTCACGCCTATAATCCCAGTACTTTGGGAGGCCAAGGCGGGCGGATCACGAGGTCAAGAGATCGAGACCATCCTGGCCAACATGGTGAAACCCCATCTCTACTAAAAATACAAAAAAATTACCTGGGCATGGTGGCGCATGCCTGTAGTCCCAGCTACTCGGGAGGCTGAGGCAGGAGAATTGCTTGAACCCGGGAGGCGGAGGTTGTACTGAGCCGAGGTCGCGCCTGGCACCTGGCACCTGGCGCCTGGCAACGGGGTGAGACTCTGTCTCAAAAAAAAAAAAAAAA
>CAUYLG010019281.1:0-102412 GCA_963573385.1 Cacajao melanocephalus | reverse complement strand
ATTTCCATTCTTTTGCATTTGCTGAGGAGTGATTTACTTCCAATTATGTGGTCAATTTTAGAGTAGGTGTGATGTGGTGCTGAGAAGAATGTATATTCTGTGGATTTGTGGTGGAGAGTTCTGTAAATGTCTATTAGGTTTGCTTGGTCCAGGTCTGAGTTCAAGTCCTGGATATCCTTGTTAATTTTCTGTCTCATTGATCTGTCTAATATTGACAGTGGAGTGTTAAAGTCTCCCACTGTTATTGTGTGGGAGTATAAGTCTCTTTGTAAGTCATTAAGAACTTGCTTTATGTATCTGGGTGCTCCTGTATTGGGTGCATATATATTTAGGATCGTTAGCTCTTCTTGTTGCATTGATCTTTTTACCATTACATAATGCCATTCTTTGTCTCTTTTGATCTTTGGTGATTTAAAGTCTATTTTATCAGAGACTAGGATTGCAACTCCTGCTTTTCTTTTTTCTTTTTTTTTTCTCTCCATTTGCTTGGTAGATCTTCCTCCATCCCTTTATTTTGAGCCTATGTGTATCCTTGCATGTGAGATGGGTTTCCTGGATACAGCACACCAATGGGTTTTGACTTTTTATCCAATTTGCCAGTCTGTGTTTTTTGATTGGGGCATTTAGCCCATTTACATTTAAGGTTACTATTATTATGTGTGAATTTGATCCTGCCATTTTGATACTAGCTGGTTGTTTTGCCCATTAGTTGATGCAGTTTCTTCATTGTGTTGATGCTCTTTATCATTTGGTATGTTTTTCGAGTGGCTGGTACCGGTTGTTCCTTTCTATGTTTAGTGCTTCTTTCAGGAGCTATTGTAAAGCAGTCCTGGTGGTGATGAAATCTCTGAGCAATTGCTTTTCCTAAAGGATTTTATTTCTCCTTCACTTATGAAGCTTAGTTTGGCTGGATATGAAATTCTAGGTTGAAAGTTCTTTTCTTTAAGGATGTTGAATATTGGCCCCCACTCTTCTGGCTTGTAGGGTTTCTGCTGAGAGATCCACGTGAGTGTGATGGGCTTCCCTTTGTGGGTAACCCAACCTTTCTCTCTAGCTGCCCTTAGTGTTTTTTCCCTCATTTCAACCCTGGTGAATCTGATGATTATGTGCCTTGGGGTTGCTCTTATTGAGGAATATCTTTGTGGTGTTCTCTGTATTTCCTGGACTTGAATGTTGGCCTGCCTTGCTAGGTTGGGGAAGTTCTCTTGGATAATATCCTGAAGAGTATTTTCCAGCTTGGATTCATTCTCTCCGTCAAATTCAGGTACACCTATCAAATATAAATTAGGTCTTTTCACATAATCCCATATTTCTTGGAGGCTTTGTCCATTTCTTTTTACTCTTTTTTCTCTAATCTTGCCTTCTCATTTTATTTCATTGAGTTGATCTTCAATCTCCGATATCCTTTCTTCTGCTTGGTCGATTTGGCTATTGAAATTTGTGTATGCTTCACAAAGTTCTTGTGCTGTGTTTTTCCACTCCATCAATTCATTTATGTTCCTCTCTAAGCTGTTTATTCTCGTTACTATTTCGTCAAACCTTTTTTCAACGTTCTTAGTTTCTTTGCATTGGGTTAGAACATGATCTTTTAGCTCAGAGATGTTTGTTATTACCCACCTTCTGAAGCCTGTTTCTGTCAATTCATCAGGCTCATTCTCCAGCCAGCCTTGTTTCCTTGCTGGTGAGGAGTTGTGATCCCTTGGAGGAGGAGAGGTGTTCTGGTTTTGGGTATTTTCATCGTTTTTGTGCTGGTTTCTTCCCAACTTTGTGGGTCTTTGTGGTTGGTGACTTTCAGATGGGGTCTCTGAGTGGATGTCCTTTTTGTTGCTGATGAAGTTATTTCTTTCTGTTTCTTAGTTTTCCTTCTAACATTCAGGCCCCCCTGCTGTAGGACTGCTGGAGGTCCACTCCAGACCCTGCTTGCCTGGGGATCACCTGCAGTGGCCTCTGCATTTTCCCTGTGAACTGCAATCCAGAGCTGTTCTATTCAGCCATCTTGGATCCTCTACTCGGGCCTTCATTTACATTTATTTCCATACAATGTTATGGAGATGCTTTTAAATTTATTTTGCTTTGTTGCTAATATCATGCTTATTAAGAGGATTAAAGAGTGTGCCTCATCCATCACTGAAATATCTATATCACTTTGATTATATGAAATACAGTTGACTACCATACTCTTGGCCAATTAGAGTTATAGCCAGTTAAGAGCTATACGATAATTAGAACATTTTGTAAAATATATTTAACAAGTTTCTAGGACTATTTTTTAAACTCCTTTGCATAGTTTTATTTGTTTCAAACCCCATTTTCATGGGTTTCTTCTTTTTTCTTCTTTAATACAATTTCCCCCCAAAGGTGTTAAATCCCTCTATGTTCTCCAGTGTGAGATATAAGGAAACAGTTTACCAAATGCAAATTCATATGCCATAGTTCCTTCTAATAGATCCCTATGGCTGTGGAGCAATTCATAATAACAAATAATAATGGTAAAGTGGAATGTTAAAAGGGGACTCTTTGACCAAGACAAGAGACGTTCTAGAGTTAGAAAATTAAGATGTTAGTTAATAAATGACTTCGTCACATGGAAAACAATGAGAAATTAAAGGGGGCAGATTTTAGGGAGCTGTTGGTAAAATGAGTGTCCCTGGCTCTTCACAATGGAGAGAGGAGGAGGGCAATTCCTTCTTTCAAACTTTCACAGGTGGCCTTGGCAGTACTACTCTGAAAATGTAATGTATCTCTCTTGAAAGTTTGGTGGCATAGCACACCTGCCTCAACAACAAACATAACAACAAGAAAAATGCTTGCTAGAAGCTTTCATAGCTAAGGTGAGAATGGCATGTTGAGTGGCCTACACTCCTAAAGTTGACCCTGCAAATGGTGCATGAGTGCTTACCATTATTTAGAAGAGCTACACTATTCCCCTGCACCACCAATAAACACACAAGAAGAGGAAAGGAGATCTGGCTTGACATCTTATTGGATTACTTCCAAACAGGGCTGCCTTGAGAGTTGATTAGGTCCCAGCAGAAAATCTGCATATCTGGTGACTGAAGAACAAGTCATTGTCCATTCAAAACAGAGATACCTTCTTCCTGGCAAAAGAAAAGTGGGTAAGAGGAGGCGAGGTAGGGGGTCTTTGAAGAACCAAACAAATGCTTTGGAGAAAGTCAGTTCTCAATAGCACATCACCTATGCCACACTGCTACCTGACTACTAGTCGTATAACAACTTCCCTTCATAATCCCATGCTGATGAAACTCAGAATCTCAGTAAATTAAATAAAAAGATGTCAAAGCACTGGGTGAGAAGGAAGAGAAGAAGATGCCACACACAAGCTCTCCTCCTGAAACTGCAGTTTTCATGTCTACATTGGGGCACAACTGGGGAGGGAGCAAAATCTCAAACTAAAAAGACAATTGAAGTTTGACTTTTCCATGGGATTGGACATTATGCTTGCTAAACAGAGATTGCTTCTTGTGAATTGAGCTGAGAACTATTTGCAGGAGCTGAGACTGAGTATAGGGTTCAGATACTTGCCATATTTGCCCAGTAGCAGGGAAAGACCTTGCACTGGAGGGCCAGCTTTGGGGACATGAGAGATGAAGTCCTTTTCATTTGATGTGATGGTTACAAATGTCATGGAAGCATTACTGAATTCAAAGGGCCTAATCTGACGTGAGGGATGAGAGAGAGCATCTTAAAGGGACAGATGTCTGAGATGAGTCTTGAACAATGAGTAAAAATAGATAGATTGTTGAAGTTTTCATTATAGGAGCATCTGCCAGCCCAAATCCACACCTCATGAGATCACTTAGAAATTGTAAGAAACAGGCCTGGCTCTGTGGCTCTCACCTATAATTGTAGCACTTTGGGAGGCCAAGGCAGGCAGATCACTTGAGGTCAGGAGTTTGAGGTCAGGAGGAGTGTCGAACCCTGTCTCTACTAAAAATACAAAAATTAGCTGTATGTGGTGGTGGGCACCTATAATCCAAGAAACTCAGGAGGCTAAGACTAGAGAATTGCTTGAAACAGGAGGTGGAGGTTGCAGTGAGCCACGATTGCACCACTGCACTCCAGCCTGGTCAACAAGAGCAAAACTGTGTCAAAAAAAAGGAAAGGAAAGGAAAGAAAAAAAGAAGGAAAGGAAAGAAAGAAAGAAAAGAAAGGAAAGGAAAGGAAAGGAAAGGAAAGGAGGAAAGGAGGAAAGAAGGAAAGGAAAGGAAAGGAAAGGAAAGGAAAGGAAAGGAAAGGAAAGGAAAGGAAAGGAAAGGAAAGGAAAGAAGGAAAGGAAAGGAAAGGAAAGGAGAAATAGTAAGAAACATCAGCAGAATAATACTTCCAGCTACCAATTTCTGAGTGCCTACTGTGAGTTGGATCTTCTGGTAAGAAGCACTTTGCGTATATCTCTAATTCTATCCCAAAATGGCAAGGGAGAAGTTATTACTTCTATTTTGTGGATAAGGAAAATCATCCTAGAGGGGTTAGGTAGGAATCCAGCTTTCAGTGCATGAGTGGTGGAATAGGATTTCCACTAAGTACTCTCTAGCCCCAGGGCTGGTGCCCATTATTGTTCTTTATGTGGTAGGTGAGTTCATTCTTTAACTTAATTCTCAGAATTGTCTTCTCAGGAGAGCTATCCTTGACACCTCTAAACAGCCTCCTGAACTTCTTTCCTTCCCTTGCTCCTGTAATCTTTGCCTAAGTCTTAAAAATGCATTTACCTTGTTGCTGTAAAGATTTATTTATACACCTGTCTCCTGTTAAACTGGAAGATTCCTAAGTGCTGAGATGGAGCTCTTGATTTCTGTGTTCACTAAATATCTAGGCCAGCTTTGCACACAGTAAGACTTCCTAATGTTATTGAACGAATAAATATATCATTAATTATATGTGAAAAAAGGGAATTCAGAGAGTTGAGATAATAAACTTAGGTAAGGCAAGTAATTACTTTGGAGCCAGAATCTAAATCCCTGACTCTTGACGTCAAATATAGAGCCCTTTCCCATTTATTTAAGTTGGGATTAATACCATTTTCATAGTGGCTTTGAATATATTATACTTGACTACAAAGACAGAATCAGAAGGGTATATGTGTGTATACACATGCACACACACAAACACACACACACACATATAGAAATATAAGTCAAAATCTTTTTCTTAGTTGGCTAACTTGGGCCATTAACATGCTAATTATTGAATTAGCCTCACTGTTTACCCTAATTCCTATTTTGTTTTGTTTTGTTTTTAGAGATAGTCTCACACATGCCACTGCACTCGCCCAGGCTGTAGTACAGTGGCAAGATTATAGTTCACTGCAGCCTTGAACTCCTGGGCTCAAGGGATCCTCCTGCCTCTGCCTCCAAAGTAGCTGGGGTTACAGAAACCATTATGCCCAGCTAATTTTAAAAAATGTAAAGATATGGGTCTTGCTATGTTGTCTATGCTTGTCTCAAACTCATGGCCTCAAGGGAGCCTCTTGCCTTGGCCTCCCAAACTACTAGGATTACAGGCATGAGCTACCATGCCTAGTATTTTTTTATTTTTGTTTTGAGAGAACATTCCACAACTTTCATTCAAAAAATATTCATCGTGTACTTAACGTGTCGCAAGCAATTTGATATACCCAAGGAGAACCCAAACTATAGATAGACTTGGGTCTTCCTTGCATATATATATATATATATGCAACCTATATATATTTACTTTATTTCTCCATATATATGTGTATGTGTGTGTGCATATATATACACCTATATATAGGTATATATATATATACACAAAATATTATATTTATATATGTATATATATATACACACACACACACAATATTATATTTACTAATCTGAATTCCAATGATAAGAAGGAAAAGTGCACAGTGCTTTGAGAATATATGACAAAGAGACTTGACCTAGGCTGGTTCCTCAGAGGAAGGGTTCCTAGGGATGTGAAGGCAGATTTGAGAGCTGATGGAGAGATGGCATATATGTCAAGAGTAGGTAGATAAAGGGATAGGTCTCCAAGGAATTTGTGGGCAGTTAAAGGGAGGCTGATGTCACTGGGACACACAGATAAAGAGTTGCATGAAAGCACGTAGACCAGGGCAGTGGTCAGGTCACGCAGGACTCTGGTAAAAGTACTAGTATTTTCTAACTTACTCTAAAACCACTACAAAAACACTGAAGTGCTTTAGCTGAAGAACAATATAGTCAGTCTTGAATTTCTAAAGCCTCTCTGTTGAATGAGAAGAGAATAAGTTGGAAGAAGATGAGAATGGAAGCTGGAAGTCCAGTTATGAAGTGATGAAGTAGCCAGAGAAGAGATAATAAAAACGTATCTGAACATTCTATAAACTCCTGGGCCATCTATCTTGGCTTCTCTACATAAAAAAGAGAAAGATCTGTCCTCTGGTTTGGGCCATGAAGCATTGAAACATTTCCCCTAAAGAATGCTGCCATAATTTTGTTCGACACAATTCTCCCAAGTGTCCTTCAAAGGCACCCAGTGTGGAGAAAAGGTGTGCTGGTGTTTTCTAATCTATGTTTGTTCAGATCTATGGTCTTTGGGATGCTGCAAGATCTTTCTTCACCAACCTAATATCCCATTGTTTGTGGCTGAGCCTTTCCTCCGTGAATCTGGTCTTGTGAGGCTCACATCTTCCAGTAGCCTGAGTGTTCGGTTGAATTAGTTACTCTCTGGAGCTCCATGGTGACCTAATTCTTTACCTTCTCTGTGCTTTGAATACAGGGCAAGGGTATCTTCTTCTCCAGTCTTCCCCTGCTTTGTCTTGACTGCTCTCACACTGAGAGCTAATGCCCATGGAAGTTGTCCTCCTCCTCTTTCTCTGCAGCAGGAATGCAATGGGGGAAAAGGGACAGATGGACGGGTATTGAAGTGGTGATTTGTGCCATTAACTTTGATCTCTAACCTCAGAAATTCAGAAAAGGGAAAAGGAGAGTGAAACATCCTCTGGGCTTTTTCCTAACCAGTAGTCTATGCATTTCACTAGCAGAGATAATGCCAAACTAATGGCTCCGTCTGCCTGATTAAGCCTTTTTTATCTTCTCTGCAACTGCAAAGGGAAAAAGCCCACCTCAGCCATCATCACTACACTAAACCAGACCTCATATCATTCCCATAACCTTTTACCACATGAGAACTAATGTTCCCTGAGGGCTCACCTAGCACACCTCCTCAAATATTACAAAGAAAACAAATTCATTCATTCACTCAAAAATTTGTACAAAGTGCTCATTGTATGCTAGGCTTTGTGCTTGGATAGGGAATCAGAGAGGTAAATGAGTTAAAGTCTCTGCTGTTGAAGAGCTCACTGACTGCCCAGTAAACAAGTGAATTAGCCATAACCTTGTGAGAGCTCTAACCTTGCAAAGGACTGATATCTCCTTGTGAAGGGTAGGCCAGACTAATCTGGTCCTATGCCCAAGGCTCCTATGAAGGCTAAGTCAAAAGTTCTATCTCTACTGCTAAGTTGTTGTTGTTTTCCAGAAAACATCTAATTTGGTCAGCCTTGGAGTTAAACACATTTTTTTTTCTCCTTATCTTGTGTTTTTCAAGCTGGGAGCATTTCAATTACAACCTTATTAGATAGATAAATGTATATTTTACTGCTTTAATTTGGATCCAGAAAAAGATAGACAATCTCATAAAATTTATCCCAATGCCACAGATACTGCAACTATTTAATATATTAAGTGCTGACTATGTGCTGAAAAATAAGAGTCTCTACTACTGTCTCATTTCTTGGTTAGATGTGATGTCCAATTAACTTATACCAACAGGCACAATGCAATTTAGAATAAGTTGTCACTAAAGATGCACCAATAGTGAGGATTTAGGGTGCTTAGTGAAAAACAGAACATGTGTATCAGGCCTAAAAGAATGGGCAAGTTATCAACAAGGGTTGTGTACTAAAGAACACCCTGCAAAGTATATCCAGCATAAGCTATTTCACCCAGTTGAGTCAACAATGAAGAAAGGAACATTATTTAATAACAACTGCCTCATGCAGTAGGAACTAAATGAAATACTTAATATAAAACCAGATCCCAATATGTAGTGATAACGATGGTGGTAGTATTGGTGATGTTGATGATGAAAATGATATTGGTGATGATGACGATAATGGTTGCAGTGGTGGTGATGATGGTGGTGGTAGTGGTGATGATTGTAATGATGGTGGTGATGCTGATGATAATGGTGATGGTGGTGATGATGATGATGGTGGTGGTAGTGGTGGTGATGATAGTGATGGTGGTGATGATTGTAATGATGGTGGTGATGCTGATGATAATGGTGATGGTGGTGATGATGATGGTAGTGGTGGTAGTGGTGGTGATGATAGTGATGGTGGTGATTGTAATGATGTTGGTGATGCTGATGATAATTAGTAGTGGTGGTGATGATGGTGGTGGCAGCAGTGATGAAAATGGTGATGGTGGTGGTGGTGATGATAATGATGGTAATAATTGTGGTGATAATGATGGTGGTCGTGGTGATAATGATGTTGGTGATGGTAATAATAACAGTAGTAGTGGTGGTGATGAAAATGGTGATGGTGGTGATGATGATAATGGTAGTGGTAGTGATGCTGGTCGTGGTGATAATGATGTTGGTGATGGTAATAATAACGGTAGCAGTGGTGGTGATGAAAATGGTGATGGTGGTGATGATGATAATGGTGGTGGTAGTGATGCTGGTAGTGATATTGATTGTGATGAAGAATACAAGAATAATGATTGCAATGATTGTGGTACTGATGAGACAATTATGATGAAGAATTGTACCACTTCTATGGACATCTATTACCTTCAATCATCCTTCAGGTTTATTTATTTGTTTATTTATGTGTGTATATACACACACATACACACACACACACACACATATAGTTTTTTTTTTTTTTTAAGGCAGAGACTTGCTTTGTCTCCCAGGCTGGACTGTAGTGGTGTGATCTCGGCTCACTGCAACCTTCACCTACCAGGTTCAAGAGATTCTCCTGCTTCAGCCTTCTAAGTAGCTGGGATTACAAGCACATGCCACCATGCCTGGCTAATTTTTATATTTTTAGTAGAGACGGGGTTGGTTGCCCTATGTTGGTCAGGCTGGTCTCAAACTCCTGAACTCGTGATCTTCCCGCCTCGGCCTCCCAGAATGCTAGGATTACAGGCTGAGCCACTGCACCTGGCCTCAGGGTTCTATAATCACTTATTTTTTGTAGGACTGATGTACCCTGATTAGAATGACAATTTGCCTAAGAAATTGTTCAGTGATTCATGAGGCCCCAAAAGATGGAGTGGCATCTCACAAATGGCAAAGGAGGCTATGGACCATGCCTACTCAAGGGTGTTGCCAGCCTATTATAGGCAGAAGGCAGAAAGCTATCAGAAGGGCTTGACATCCAACACAGAAATTTCTCTTGTCTTTCAGCAGAAAGTTTATTTTCTATGGGGATGAATTTGATGGAGATTTCTTATTTCCTTGTTTTCTGTGGAAAACAGTAAAGAACACATTCCATTTCATTCTTTACAATGTCTTATCAATAACAAGATTGCCTCTCTCTGCCTTTCTTGTAAGTACCTGGGTTCAGGATCCTGTTTATAGCTTCTCTAGTCAAGGGATTCCTTTTACTCAGAGGAATAAAAGCAGGGTGCTTGAGAGAAAGAGATTTCTGGAGTTTGAATGTTGGCTTCCTCACAGATTTGCAGTGTGGCCTTAGGCAATTTTCTGGAACCAGCTAAGTTTAATAATACCTATTTCATGCTTTTTGTCTCCGTTCCTCCATTCTCACTCCTTTCCTCTCTGCTCCAGTCTTTCTCATGCTGGATGACAGTGATTTCAAGACAACCAAGACTTTTACAGTGAGCTCCCTGACCTGCCTGACGCTCTCTGTAGCCGAGTAAGAACAGGTCTGGGAGAAAGGCAAAGCTAGATCTCACATGCTCCATGAGTCCTAGCTGTAGAGATGCTGCTCCTCTGTGTAGAGGGAACTGGAACTTTCAAGGGACTCTAGAGATGTAAGTAAAACAGAGGATATCACACTGAAAGAGGTTGTGGAGCTGTTCATAGAAGAGCATGTTGCTTACAAACAGCACACAGCTCCATTCTGCAAATCTGCCCTCTCCCCCTCATTCTGATCCTGCTGCAGTCTATAATCAAATGTGAGTGAAAGTAAGTCAACCTAACCTTGAGATAAAAGCTTTCTTAAAAAAGAAAAGATAACTCATTTCCAGTATGGCATGCAAGCAGCTTAGAAGTTTCTGCTCTGTCCTCACAACAGGTAAACAGCTGAAGAAACTTAAAAAATCAACAGCTCCTCTTATACCCACCAAAGAAGTGAGGTCATAGGACAAACTGCTGCCCCCAGAATTGAAGACACAGGTGGATACAGAGAATCACAACTTACAGGAGCAGAAACTTATGAGTAGAAAGCTCTGGAGTAGCTAGTGCCAGTGTAGGAAAACCTACTGTGTAATTGATGAATTAAGGAAGGCTCAGTGTGCCCGAGTCCAAAGGTCAAAAACTCCAAGGTTACCAAGTCATAGAAAGGTCTTCACACTTTTCTCAGTTTTACTTCCAAGAGCTCTACCAAGTCCTCACAGTGGATAGAAAAAAAAAAATCCTTTCATGCTGTCAGAAAGGTAAGGAAGCCGTCTTAAAATGTGCCAGAATATTTGGTTCTGCTTAACAAGGTCTGCTCTCAGGAAAAACTGCTTAACCAGAGACTAATCTGCTGGAGTTTTATCAGATCCTAACTTCCCTGGGGGAAGGAAAATACCCAACTCCAGTTCACTCTAGTCATCCTGTCCCAGGGAGAGAAAAATACTGAGAAACATTTGTAAAGTTCACGGTTCAGAGGTCTAGGCTTCCTAAAAAGCTGAGACCTAATAATAAGACTATGAAATATTGTCTCTTTCTCCATATCATGCCACAACATTAAAAAGGCCTAATTATAGCAGTATCTTTTACCTAGTACGTTAAATACAGCTATCCACACAAATAATTAAACATATTAAAAGGCAAAAAACAGTTGGAAGAGACAGAACAAGCATAGGAGTAGAGTGAGATATGGCAGGGAAGTTGGAATTATCAGACTAGAAATTTAAAATAATTCTCTTAGGGCTCTGGTGGAAAAGTAGATCCCATGCAAGAACATGAACATAGAGATGGAAACTCTAAGAAAAAATTTAAAAGACTTGTTAGACATAAAACACACACACACACACACACACACACACACACACACACACACAGAGTGACTTTGGAGGGCTCATTAGTAGACTGGCCATGGCTGAGGAAAGAATCTGAGATTGAGGAGATAACAATAGAAATTTCCAAACTAAAAAGGTAAAAGGTCTGAAAACAATGGAACAGTATTCTAAAATCTGCTGGACAAGTCTAAAAGAGCAACACACACTTAATAAGAATGCCAAAAGGAGAAGAAAAAGAGAAAGGAACAAAAGCAATATTTGAACCAATGATGACTAAGAATTTTCTCAAATCAATATCAGAAATCAAACCACAGATGAAAGCTCAGACAACATTAATCAGGATAAATATCACAAAAACTACACTTGGGTACATCATAATCAAACATCAGAAAATAAAAGATTAAAAAACCTTGAAAAAATTGAGAAAAATAAAAGTTCTCTATAGAGAAAAAAAGATAAGAATTATATTAAATTTCTACTTACAAATTATGCAAATATATAGAGTGAAATGTTTGAAGCATTAAGAGGAAATAAAAAGCAAGCAAGAATTCTCTACCAAATGAAATTATTCTTCAAAAGTGAAGAACAAATAAAGACTTTCTCATATAAACAAGAATGGAGGATATTTGTTGCCAATAGTCACGCCTTGCAGGAAATGTTAAGAGTTTTCCAGAGATAAGAAAAATGATATAGGTCAGAAACTCAGATTTACATAAAGAAGCATATCAGATCATAATTAAGTGAAGATACGATAAAATCATTCTTATTCCATGAGAGAAAATATTTGCAAACTATGAACCTGACAATGATCTAATATCCAGCATCTGTAAAGAACTGAAATTTACAAGATAAAAACAAGCAACCCCCTTAAAGAGTGGGAAAAGGACATGAGCAGACTCTAAAAAAAAAAAATACATCTGGCCAACAAGCATATTAAAAAAACCCTCAACATCCCTGATCATTAGAGAAATGGAAATCAAAACCACAGTGAGATACCATCTCACACCAGTCAGAATGACTATTACTAAAAAGCCGAAAAATAACAGATGCCAGCGAGGTTGCTGAGAAAACGGAATGCTTACACACAGTTGGTGGGAGTGTAAATTAGCTCAGCGATTGTGGAAAGCAGTGTGGTGATTCGTGGAAGAGCTAAAGGCAGAACTATCATTTGACCCAGCAATCTCATTACTGCGTATATACCCAAATGAATATAAATCATTCTACCATAAAGACACATGCAGGTGAATGGTCTTTGCAGCACTGTTCACTATAGTAAAGACATGGAATCAACCTAAATGCCCATTAGTGACAAACTGGGTAAAGAACGTGGTACATGCACGCTATGGAATACTATGCAGACATAAAAAAATAATGAGATAATATCTCTGGGAACATGGATAGAGCTGGAAGCCATTATCCTCATGTTCTCATTTATAAGTGGGAGCTAAATGATGAGGACACATGAAAACAAAGAGGAGAACAATAGATACACAGGTCTACTTGAGGGTAGATGGTGGGAAAAGGGAGAGAATCAGAAGAAATAACTATTGGGTACTAGGCTTGGTATTTGGGTAACAAAATAATCTGTACAACAAATTCCCATGACATGAGTTTATCTGTATAACAAACCCGTACATGTATCCTTGAACCTAAAATAAACGATTAAAAATTAAAAATAAATAAATAAATAAATTTCAAGAAAAAAACACATTCTTATTCTTACTGATCTGACAAGAGAACAGGTTTTCAAAATAATTACAACAATGTATTCAAATATATATTAAATATATATTAAGATATAGTTACACTTACATGTAAGTAAAATGAGTGGCAGTAATGATACAAGAACACAAGGGAAATATTAGGGACATTTTATATGTGATTATAAGGTACTTGCATGATCTGTGAAGTAGTATAGTGTTATTTGAAAGTAAACTTGAGTTAGTTCTAATTGTGTATTTCAAACTCTAGGGAAATCACTTTAAAAAGTTTGGGAGGCCAAGGCGGGTGGATCACGTTAAGTCAGGAGTTTGAGACCAGCCTGAGCAACATGGTGAAAACCCGGCTCTACTAAAAACACAAAAATTAGCCAGGTGTGGTGGTGCATGCCTGTAGTCCCAGCTACTTGGGAGGCTGAAGCAGCAGAATTGCTTGAACCCAGGAGGCGGAGGTTGCAGTGAGCCAAGACTGTGTCATTGTACTCCAGCCTAGGCAACAAGAGGGAAACTCTGTCTCAAAAAAAAAAAAAAAGTGAAAAATTGAATTACAAAATGCTCAATTGAAACCATAAATAGAAGTTAGTGTGGAAGACAAAAACAAAAACAAAACAAAAAACAGGGCAACAAATATAAAACAGTAACAGATATGGTGGATATTAATCCAACTATATCCATAATCACATTAAACATCAATGCTTTAAATGCATCAGTTATGCAATAGATATTGCCAGAGTGGTTAAAAAATAAAAACCCAATTTATATTGTCTAAAAAATCTACTTTAAATATAAAGGACATATAGGTTAAAAGTAATGGAAGAAAGATATACCATGCTATTAATAACAGTAAACTAAAGAAAATGGAAGTAGCTATGTCTATTTCAGACAGAGAAAACTTCAGAGCAGGAAAAGTTATCAGGGATAACAAATAGTATTACACCATGATAAAGAAGTCAATACCCAAGAAGATATAATAATCCTTATTGTGTATGTGCCTAACAACCAATATGAAAGTATGTGAGGGAAACACTGATAGAACTCAAAGAGAAATAAATGAATCCACTGTTATAGCAGGAGACATTAACACTCCTCTATTGGAAATGGACAGATTCAGCTGGTAGAAAACCAGTTAAGTATTTTCAACAGCAGTATCAATCAACTAACTATAATTGACATCTATAGACTACTTTACCTAACAACAGCATGTTACACATTCTTTTCCTGCTTATATGGAGCATTCACCAACATAGACTGAATTCTGTCCCATAAAGCATGCCTTAATAAATTTAAAAGAATAGATACCATGCAATATCTGCTCTCAGGCCACAGTGGAATTAAACTAGAAATCAGTAATAAAAATATAGCTGGAAAATACCAAAATACTTGAAGATTAAACAACACACTTCTAGATAACAAATGAGTCAAAGAAAAAAATCTCAAGAGAAATGTTAGAAGATTCTGAATTAAATAAAAGTGAAAATACAACCTATCAAAATTTATAGATTTGGCAAAAATAGTATTTAGAGTGAAATTTATAGTGCTCAATGTATATATTAGAAAAATAAGGAAGACCTAAATCAATAATCTAAGCATCCATCTTAAAAAACTAAAAGAAGAGCATATTAAATCCAAAGTAAAGAGAAGAAAAGAAAGAATAAGAATTAGAGGAGAAATTAATTTAATTGAAAATGGGAAATTAATAGAGTAAGTCAACAAAACTGAAAAGCACCTTTTAAAAAAAGTGTGATAAAATTGGGAAGCCTCTAATGAGGCTAAGAAAAAAAGGGACAAGACACAAATTACTAATATTAGAAAGTAGAGAAGAGACATACTATAAAGCCCATGGAATTTAAAAGTATAATAAAATAGTATTGTAAACAACTTTACACCCACAGATTTTATAACCTGGATGAAATGGCCTGATTTCTTAAAATATGCAATCTGTCAAAACTCATGTAAAAGAATAAATATATAAATAGGCTTATATCTACTAAAGAAATTAGATCAATAATTACTAAGCTTCCAAAACATAAAGCACCAGTTATAGATGGGTTCACTGGTGAATTCTGCCAAATATTTAAAGAAGAAATTGTATAAATTCTCTACAATCTCTTCCAGAAGATTGAAACAGAGAGAATACGTCTTAACTCATTTAATGGGGACAGCGTGACCCTAATGCCAAAACCAGGCATTATAAGAAAAGAAAACTACAGACCAGTGTTTACCATCAACATAGATAAAAAATTCTCATTAAAATAGTAATAAAATCAAACAATGGTTTATAAAAAGAGAATTATATACCATAACCAAGGAATTTATTCCAGATGTGCAAAGTTGGTTTCACATATGAAAATTAATAAATGTACTCTGTGATATAAACAAGCTAAAGAAGAAAAATCACATGATCATATTGATAGATGCATAAAAAGCATTTGACAGAATTCAACACCCAGTCATGATAATATCTATATATAATATAAGATCTATAACAATATATAAAAAATATATATTATATGTATATATGCTACATAAGGATAGACGGGAACTTTTTAAACTCAATAAAGAACAATTAGTAAAACATTACATTAACATTACACTTAAGAAAATTCAAGCTTTCCTGCTAAAATCAGGAACAAGACAAGGATGTTTTTTCTTACCACTACTTTTCAACCTTGTACAAGAAGTCCTAGCAAATCATATAACAAAAGAAAAAGAAATGAAAGGTATTAATATCAGGAAGGAAGAAATAAAACTACCTTTGTTCACAGATGACATGTTTGTCTAAATAGAAAATCCAAAAGAATCAGCAAAAAGCCTTTTGGAACTAATAAATAGTTACAGACAATTTGCAGAATACAAGGTTAATATAGAAATTCAATTGTTTTCCCATACTCCTGCAGCAAACAAGTGAAAATTGAAATTAAAACATGTTGCCATTTATATTAGTGCCCCTCAAAACTGTATAGTTAGATATCAATGAAACAAAATACATACCTATAAACGATTAGTTTCAGGGCCATCCGCAGATACTGAAATCCAAAAATACCCATATCCCTTATATAAAATGGTGTAGCACAGTTGGCTCTCTGTATCTGCAGGTCTCAATCCGAGGTTGGTTGAATCCCTACCTGTGAAACCTTATGCTACATTGACAACAGCCCAAACATGGAAGCAACCGAGATATCCTTCAGTGGACGAATAGACAAATAAACTGAGGTATACACCCAAACAGTGAAATATTTGCACTAAAGAGAAATGAGCTATCAAGACATGATTAAACAGGGAGAAAACTTAAATGCATATTACTAAATGAGAGAAGCTAATCTGCAAAGGCTACATATCACATGATTCCAAGTACATGACATTCTATAAAAGGCAAAATTATGGTCACAGCAAAAAGTTTCGTGGTTGCCAGGAGTTAGCAGAAAGGGAAGGGTGTATTCATCCATTTTCACACTGCTATAAAGAAATATCTGAGACTGGGTAATTAATAATGAAAAAGAGGTTTAATGGACTCAGAGTTCCACATGGCTGGAGAAGCCTCACAATCATGGCAGAAGGTAAAGGAGGAACAAAGGCACTTGTTACATGGTGGCAGGCAAGAGAGCATGTGCAGGGAAACTGTCCTTTATAAAACCATCAGATCTCCTGCGACATATTCACTATCACAAGAACAGCACAGGAAAAACTTGCCCCCCATTGTTCAATTATCTCCCACTGGGTTCCTCTCATGACAGGTGGGAATTATGGGAGCTACAATTCAAGGTGAAATTTGGCTGGAATAGAGCAGAGAGGATTTGTAGTGTAATGAAACTATTCTTCATGATACGACTATATATAATACTATATAATAATACATGTCACTTTATACTGTATCTGTTCAAAGCCATATGATGTACACCAAGAGTGTGCTATGGACTTTGGGCGATAATAATGTGTTAATGTAGGTTCACCCATTGTAAAAAAAAAAAAAGTGCCATTGTGGTGCAGGATGTCAATAGTGGGGGAGGTTGTGCATTTGTGGGGACAAGAGTAGTGTGGGAACTCCAGACACCTTTCACTCCATTTTACTGGGAACCTACAACTGGTCTACAAAAATGACATTTGCTAATCCAAAAAGGAAAATATCATATTCAAAGCTGAGTGTCCTCCAGAAAATGAACAAAGCAAATAACAAAAAGTAAAAATAACAGCAGTTAAAATACAAATAACAACTAAGTGGTTAAACATTTTCTCTGTACAGTGTCTCATGAACTCTTTATATGCATTATCTTATCTAATTCTTACATCAACCTTATGAGGTCTGTACTAGTGTTTTCTTAAACTTGCAGAGAAAGAAACTGAGTCATCAAGAGGGTAGGTCACTCCTCTCAGATGCACAAGTTAAAGGTAGTAGGGTCAGGGGTTGGCATTTAGGTCCTCTACCTTACGATTTGTCCCAAGACACGTGCTAATGTCACATTTGTTTTCCAGATCTTGGTTAGAATGCTGATACGTAAAAGTGGCTGGGACTGTAAAATACAGAAGAGTACTTAGGGTCCTAGATGGAAGACAGGGGCTTCCTTCACCTCTGCAGTACTGACATTTTAGGCCTCATACTTCTTTATTGTGAGAAGCAGTCTTGTACATTTAGAACGTTTTGCAGCATCTCCACTTCTACTTACTGTATGCCAATAGCACCCCTACCTTTAATGTGACAATCAAAAACGTCTCCAGGCATAACAGATTGTCCCCTGGGGGGCAAAATCCCCCCAGTGGAGAACCATTACTTTAGTACATGCTGTCACTCCAGGCCTTGATATCAATCACAGAAACAGGCTTAATGTCTCTGTAACTACCAAATATCTGGGCCTTACTTTACTGTGTTTTTGTTAATCCAGCTTTTTCTAGCTACCAACAATCTCTCTGTCCCAGCTCAATCAACAACAAAATGTAGATAATATTTTGCAGAAGTAATGTGAATTTTAAAGCACGACCTTCCTCATGGATGACAATGTCAAATAGCATTTACTAAAAGACCAAGAATATAATGATACTCAACAAATGCTGTTTATCTTAGCTTTGCCCATCTTACCTAAAACGCCACAGTAAATAAAACTGAACCCTCTCTTCTCCCCTAGTGAAATAATCTTATCACCCACAAACACTCTACAAGGCCCACTCTCAAGAATTGATGCATTTTTAAAAAAAATGTCAATTCCTGAATTTGATGATTTTGCCAGTATACATTAAGTAGACATTTGGGAATATCTGAATAAAGAATGACGTTCCCTAATTTTTATCCATATGTCTGTGCCTCTCAGCCACAACCCAAAAATGACTTTAATTAACTACGAAAGCTTCAATGGGCTATATGTGGGCTGAGTCCATCCATTCTTTTGTTTAAAAGACCATGGTGTCATAGATTTAAATAACAATGTCTCAGAATCTGATGTGAGATAACATTTATTTCACGTTTCTGACATAGAATTTTATTTTAATTGAAAAAGGAGATGTGTGTGTGTCCGTGTGTCTGTGTATATACATATATGATGTCAGCATTTACATATGTGTTTATATGTATAAGTGTATATTCATATATACTTTTATGCATATACATATTTATGTAATTCCATGCATCAAAGGGAAAATTATATTGCTGACATAAAGCTATCTGTATCAGATGAAGATGGAAAAAAGAAAGTTTAACATATTGGCCAATCTGCATAGAGAGCACATACACAGTTGCAGCCCATCTTAAAAGGCAAAAGCAGTACTTTCTTGCTTCTAATGGCTTGATAATAGCCATTATCGGCAACAATGTAAATGAAAAGAAAATAAAAAGAGGCATTTTTATGCACTGCCCATTAAGAGCAGCATGCATATAAACTCATGAACTTGGAAAATAAATAAGCAGACTGGTTGCTAAGCAAAAGCTTTATTTCATTTCCAGTCCTATCGATGGACAGTTTGTCATTAAAAAGATAGAGCTGTTTAAGCTGTCCCAAGGGAAAGACTTAAAGTGGGATAAAAAAGAATCCAGTGGAGTATGCAGACCTGAGCCAATTTTAAATAATTGCCATTCCACCCTGAAGCCCGAGATTGTGTTAAGACGTGGCCCATCAGCCACAGGGAGCAGGGCCTTCCTACAGGAGATGCCACGTGCCCGATTTGTCACACCATGGAGCCCCATGGGAGCAACCCTAAGGCAAAGATAGAGGAGTCCTTGCCTTCACTATGAGATAAAATGACGCTTAAAGACCTATATATTTTCCTTGCTGGTTTGTCATGTAGCCTCATATATCTTTGAAATAGCGTCTGTGAATCGTGGAATGAAACTCAAGAGGTCATTTGATCCAACTGCTTGTCGTAACCTCTCTAAATCAATTTAGCTCCATAAGTCTCATTTATATCAATCCACAAAAAGGTACTAACTTTATTACTGGGTGTATTAGCTCAGTAAATGACTTAACTTATATGGAGTATATAGCAGTGCCTGTGCATAATAGATGCTCAATATATGACCATTTCTGCTGTTCCTCATATTTAATAATTTTTTAAAGGCTGCTGATGTAAGAAACTTGATTGCCTTTGAATTTAGACAGAGCAACATTCCAGTTATGGCTGTGTGTTCTTGGGTGAGGATTTGGCATCTAGGAGCCTTAGTTTCTTAATTTATAACACAGGAATGAGGATACTTTATGCGTTTCATGACTGTTGTGAGAATTAAATGAAGAAATCCTTGCAAAGGAGGGAGCATAGTAAATTCTTAGTGGATATCAGCTATTATTGTCATCACTGCTGTTATCATTTGCATCTCAATAGATGACATTCTGTTGTTGAAACTACAGACACTCTGGGATGAAAAATGAATGGTACTCTCTTCCATTACTTATGCCTTGGAGTGATGTCATGTATTGAGTAATTTTCCCATTGAGTGGAGCTGACAGCCGAGTTTCATGAGGAATGAGAGGGGGAAGATGGTGAAGAGGAAGAGGATGGAGATCAAGATTGAGAGCTTGGACTCTGTGTGAGAAAGGAGATCTGAGTAGTGACTACTGTCCTGGAGGATGGAAAAGAAGATTCAAGAGTGTTCAAGATCTCACTTTGAGACAATCAACTGAACCAGGGCTGGAGTGAGACCACAAACAAAGCTAGCAAGCTGCCTGGCTTAGGGAGCTCAAGGTCGAGTCTGGGATAGAGGAATGTAAATGGCCATTACAATACAAGTCACAAGTTCTAGGATGGCTTAGAAACTCAGAGGTGCTGGCACTTAACCCTGACCCAAGGCAATGAGGAGGATTTCCTGGAGGCATATGTATCTTAGAGGCTTCTGAAGAGTTCAGAAGACCTAGAGACAGCAATTGCTCTGCCATTTATAAAATGTAGAATAGCATGCTTAAACTTTCTTCAGTCTTGTTTTTCTATAAAATATAGATAATAGAATATGGAGTATGATGATTACAGGCATTATAGTACGTATTATACTGAGGTGCTTCATCAAAATTTCTTATTCATTTATTTAATGAATTCCAGCCTTTATTGCCAAGATGCAGAGCCTGGGCCTGTTACTCACCAACTCTGGTCTTCGCTTTGCAATCAGCAATCTCTAAAATCCCATTCTTAGGCTGTACAATTTCATGAACAGGGCAAGACTTCTCTCTGCAGATCAAACATCTCTCTCCTCTCTCTCTTGTGCTCTCCCTCTCTCTTTCTTTTTTACCCCTCCCTCTCCTGCTATTCAGTCCCCCTTAAAAAGCTTCAAACCCAGCTGAGTATAAGAGGGCATATTTAATGCTGGGTGCACACCAATCGGGGACCACTTCCCAGACTTCAGCTTCTCCCTTCATAATTAAAGTGAAGGCTTTGAAATGTTCAGTGCAGCTTTCTCTGAAGTTGCAGCTGACCAGTTTCTCCCGCTGCCTCTCAAACCTTTAATTTGTCAGTAAAATTGTTCATTTTTCTTATGACTACTTGGGGTTTTTCATCCTCCTGTGGCTGCAGAAACGGACCCCAGTGAGCAATGCCTGTTTTTATGAGAACTCCCTTGCACAACATTTGGGCTATCTCTGGAAGCTGTTTCAAAGGGAAATGGATGGATGATCTCCTTCAAGGGCACCTGGGTGCCTGGGGAATTTAAGTTTCCATTTTTTTTTATTTCCTTGAGGGCTAAGGATATATGTTGCTTTCTCCTACACCGCCAAAGCTAAAGCTCAATGCCAAAAAATGTATTTTTCTCTAGGCCATTGTTAAATCTCAGTTTTGCCCTTGACCAGCTGTATAGCTTGGGTAAGTTACCTGAATTATTTGCAAGCCTCAGTTTCTTCATTGGTATAATAGAGATCAAAATGTGACCTAATGGGGATGATTTGAGAAAACTAATTACCAGTACACTGTACATAGCTGTGGTACAAATGTTGACAGTTTCCCAGCCTTCACAAAAAATGCAATTTAGTGAGAGGAGCTGGAAATGTGGGTGGGATTTTGGTGCCCCAATCCCCTCCTCCATTGTGGATTTGTGGACTTAAGGGGCTACACGCACACTGAAGCCATAATTATGGGGAAACACAGTATCAATTATATTCTCACATCAGGCATTATTCCATAACTTCCTGTATAGCGCTGAGGAAACTATTGGAGCTGTGGTGGTCTTCCTCATCTCTCCTCTTTAAATCTCTAACAGTTGGGCCTGAATGGTTCTTTTCCCAGATCAGCTGCATGGATGAGTCAGACTGGTCTGAAGAGTGCTCTGATATCTAGATGTTCACTACTTTTTAGCATAGTGTGTCACATCCATTAGGAGATTGTGGCCCACTGAATGTTAAGCCACTCCACTGTTTGGTCCTGAAAAGGAGTTAATAATGTGGTAGGTGAGGAAAGGCAAGAGCACAGAGCACAGAGGGTTAACAGTGTTGGTCTGTTTTCCCACGGTCCCTATACAAGTCTAACAGACAAGGTCAAGGGACTACAAGAGACACTCCTCCCTGACCAAGCAGGGGAGATGTATATAGATCAAAACAGCCAAGTATGAGTGCAACCAGCTATATTGTGTAATCAAGGATCAGAAAAGGGCTGACCCTTTATCAGCACAGTCACAGACACTATGTATATGACAAAGAATCAGGAAGAACAAGGGTGAAGTGGTCTCAGGAAGCAACCAGCTCTTAGGGAAATTGCTCTATGCCCTGTAGGTTCTTATTCCTTCTTCATGTGTAGAAATTTATTTCCAGATAGCAGCTCTCTAGGCCTTTTTCTGGTGTCTACCTTTTAAAAATTCAATTTAGCTAAGCTTGTCTCAGTACCTACTATATAGAAGGATATGGTAGGTACAGTAGGAAAGATAAAATGCAAAGTCCCAAACCATTTAATGGTCATCTGCTACAGAGGATAAAAAAAAGATCTCTAGGGTAAGACTGCTGGAGGAGGGTTCATCGTGTTTCTGGTACTTGCAAACTGAGTATTGTTATGCAAGTCACTTCTCTCTAAGCCTCAGTTACCTCATCTGCGAAATGGGATTCATAAAACCTGTTTCTCAGGGCTGCTAATATGATTTCACATAAGCAACTGACACATAAAAGTTACTCAGTAAATATTAGTTTCCTGTTCCTACACTACCCACAGGAGAACTCAGATATTGGGCACCATTCTTAGAGAAACGGGAAATGTGGGGATAATAAATTTCAACATCTGCTTGTTGGACCTTTTATCTGTACTTGGAGACAGGGTGTTTATTGAGACAAGGTAGATTTGCAGTGATGCATTATTAATAGTTTGTGATACGTTCCGGGTGATGGATATCTTACCCCCCAGACATACAGCGACAGCTGCATTCTCTCTCGGGGAAAACAACAGCATCAAGCCCGAGCTGAGAGCTCCAAGGGAAAAAGGAACAAAAAACTTCAGATGCCAATTATAGTCCATGTGGCTTTCCTCTGGATTACTAGAAGCATCTCTCCACCTCCCATTCCATCCACATCATAAATCTTTTGCCTTGAATTCACCGCACTTCTGTTTAGAAGTTCTTGCTGGCATAGACACTACACTGACAAGATCTGCAAAATATCCCCTTCTTTCTGGTTGCTTTATGACAAAGTTTAGAGACTCACAGCACATCACTACCTACTGTTTTTCTGTGCATTGTGGCAAAATATTTGTCCTGAGTAAAGATTTGTTGTCTCTGTAGCAGCTCAGTCAATGGTGGTTTCAGAACACAAAACATGGAGTTGTGCTGTAGAATTTAAAACTTTTTAAAGTGACCGAAGGGGTTGGAGATTGAAGAGATTGTTGATCCCCACTCTTCCTATCTTACGGGTGGGAAGAGGTAAAGGGTTGTGCCAAAGGTCTCATTGGAAATTAGAGGCTACAGAAAGGATAGGAGCTTTGGGTTCAACAACATGCGCACACTCATATTTAAGAGCTGGACCAAGGTCAGATTTTATGAAGGTGCAAAGTATATTTGATCTTGAGAATGTAAGCAAGGACATATTGCTCTCCTATTCCACACTAATTTTTTTTGACTTGCTCTCTGATTCTGGCAACATCAGTTACAGATTTGATGCCTTTCATTCACTTACATTGGAACAGACTAATGCTGTAGACATAACACTTACTTGGAGACCCGCTGGTTGCATTCTTACTGAAACAATGGAGAACATAACTAAACTCTTTAAACTTCTTTGATTTTTTTTCACAAGTAAAACATTTAATAACAATAGTTCCCTCCAATCTAAAAGTTATTTTATTCATTTATTTTTTGAGACAGAGTTTCACTCGTTGCCCAGGCTGGAGTGCAATGGTGGGTTCTTGGGCTCACTGCAACCTCTGCCTCTCAGGTTCAAGTGATTCTCCTGCCTCAGTCTCCTGAGTAGCTAGGACTATAGGCGCCCATCACCATGCCTGGCTAATTTTTTTGTGTTTTTAGTAGAGATGGGGTTTCACCATGTTGGCCAGGCTGAGTTAGATTTATTTTTTGTGACATTCATCTACTATTTATAGGGCAACCACCAAATGCCTGGTGATATCTCTGTGCTGGGACATGCATGAAGTGGAATACAACACTATTCCTTTATTTTAGAGCTTTGAATTATACTGCTGGTTCTACTCCAACCAGACTCTAGGATTCTGTTATTTTGTTTTTAATTTTTCAGAGATCTGATAATTTGTTGTCATGGTAAAAAGAGTTTATCACCTTTTCAGATGGTCCCAGTAAAGGATGATTTCTGTTTACCTTGAAGAGTTGAATGTCAGCAGCCAGGCTCAGGTTTGACTTTGTAGCAAGTATTAATAGAAGTGACTTTATTGGGAAGATGTCTGGTTGTATATTTGCAACTATTAGGATCAAGGCATTCAGGCTACTACCTCCCCTAATTGTCTTCTCCTTTCATCCTTCTCTCTCTCCTACTTTCAAACATTCACTTTGTGTGGCCTTGATCTCAGCATTATAAGAGCTACCAAAATGAATTACTCTTTACCTATGAAGCCCATTATCTGTATAGGGGATGCTAGGATCTAACCAAGGAATAGTCAGGTGGAGAGGGATGTGCAAAGTATGGATATTACCTAAAATGTTGACATCTTCAACAACATGATAGGAGGGATATCACCCTTTGTGATGCATTAATGTAAGGCAGAAACTTTTAAAGCTTATAACTCGATTGTAGCTGGGTTGTGATGGCTGAGGACATTTCTTATCTGTGGAGGTTCTTAACTTCATGAGTAAAGATTACTTGCCTGGAAGCCCATGCTTTAATGGATGTATCTCAGCTTTCTTCTAAAAGGTCCAGTCTTAGATGGGACCATCTGCATGGGCATGGGCATGTGTGTAGATGTGTAGGTGCAGGCTGTGGAAGCATAGATTCATGGGCCATTACAGTTCCATCTGGGGCATGTTTCTAAGACATGCCTCTATGTTAGTCTGTCAATCAGAACGTTGTTCTCTCTCAAGAAAAAAATGCATCCATCATATGTTTACCCTTTACAGGGGGAATATCCTCTCTAAAAGATATGTTATATTTCATCTAGACAATGAAGTTCATAAAAAGTTTGTTTAAAATATCTCATTCTGAGGAGAGAATGAACCAGTGCCTTTTTTGGAGAAAAATGTATCACTGGGAGGGGACATTTAGGGTCTTGTGTTATCTTGCTACGTGGTCAAGGGTCACACTTGAGGATCTCATCTTTGTCTGAAGGAAGCTTCCTCATTCTCTCTGACTCCCTGAGTCACTTCCACTTTGAAGCTGCCACTTCCCACATTTCAGTTTCTCATGGTCTAATCTGCTGCTATTTTTGATTTTTTCTGATTTTCCTGATTACGTTCATTGAATTCGTCATTTGTTTTTGAAACTGGAAGTCTGGAGGAAGATGGAAATTAGCTATTATTAATTTGTCTTAATTTTTTTTCAGATATGACCTTAAAACAGATTCATTGCTAAGTCCTTTTTCTGAATTATCTTATTGACTGTTACTAACAACACTATATGTAAATATTATTTTATCTCCAAGTTATGGATAAAAAAACTGAAGTATCAGAAGATCAAAAGACTTGTCTAATATTACACAGCCAGTAAGAAGTTTAGCTCTTTTAGACATGATTACTAATATGCGTGGGGAAATAGAGATGAAGTAGAAAAAAATTATAAAAGCTGAGAATTATGAAAGTTACCAAATTCTTAAAAGAATTTGAACTTTTAAAAAATTGAACATTTTTTGGGTTGGTCCCTTTGGTACAAAGCTCTTCTATTCCTCTCTTCTTCATTATCTTTATGTCCTCATCCTTTACCCAAGGAAGGTCACATTATGTCATTCTTTGGCAAAAGCTATGTTACTATAACTGTTTAAAAATGCGTGATACAGTTAACTTCTCAAAATAGTTCAAAGTTTTGAAAATGAATCATGTTTCAGACAGTCACCAACTGTAGCCCAATTTGCCTGCCATTAAGTGGTTTCCTAGATGCAGACTTTACCAAATGATTTCACTTTACTCTGTCATTTATTCCCAAAAGCATTTAAGAATCACGAAGGAACTGAACACATCTTGAGGAATTTATAATGCTAATAATCATGGCTGTCATTTAAGGAACCCCTTTATGCTCCAGGCACTTTCTTAAGCTCTTTGTACACGCTGTTTTATTTGACTTTCATGGCAACTCTTCTAGGTAGGGATTACTCTCTCAAGCCTTATCAAATGAGGATGACAAGGCTCAGAAAAGTTAAGTAATGTTCCTAGGGTTCCTACAAAGCAAGCAATGGGCAGAGCAGGAATAAGCACAGAAGGGTCTACGCCTACGAAGGTCACACAGATGGAGGAAGCTGAACTGGCTTTTCATTGTGTGGCTAGACCTTCCTGGCAGAAGGAGATGTCAGACAGTTCCTTTAGTGACCTCCTAACTATAACCCAGACAATATCTCATCGTATATAAAGGTCTTGAGGGGAGACTTTTCTTCTAAAACTCTAGTGAGAATAGCACAAGCTTGGCCAATTGGGGCGATTTTTCTGTCTTCGTGCAATAAAATGGTGAGATTCCAATCAGCACACAAATGGCTCCATCAACACTATACTAACTAATTGGATTGTACTTTTGGGACAGTTGCAAAGTAGACTAATAGGAACACACCGACATTAGACACAGAGCAATAGTATAATCCTTGTAAAGTTGTTTCATTTAGCAAAAAGACTAACTGAGTATGTCTGGATATAGTCACTAGTTTTCTCTATGACATAGACAGGATACTTTCCTTCTTTTCATCTTCTTTTTTTCCTCTGAAAAAATAGGTATGTGATTAAATGAGTTCTTTGAAACACGCAAATTTCTAGAACATTGTTTTGCCCCTTTAATCTAAAATAAAATTGCAATGCTCACTACCAGGGTGATGGGATCCATACTCCAAACCTTAGCATCATGCAATATTCCAACACAACATATCTGCACATGTACACCCTATATCTAAAATAAAAGTTGAAATTTTCACAAAATAATAATAATATTTATTTCCCCAACACAACTTTTAAATATGAAATCAATTTTAAAACAGTGTGTGTGTGCTTGTGAGTGTGTGGAGTTAAATTGAGTACACAGCAAGGAAAATTGGTGAGTTCTCAAACTGGAATATTTGCCATTGAAATGTTTACAATAGTGGTGTGCTGAGGGCTTATTGTGTGTATTAAACATTTTGTGTATATTATTTCTAATAAAGATATGTGATAGAATAATATCTCTATTTTACAGATGAGCAAACTGAGGTTTAGTAAGGCTGAATGGCTTGTTCAAGGTCAACACTTTCATAAGCCCATATGGATCTGATGTCAAACTCTTAACTGACCAGAACTGCCTCTCCAGCCTACACTGAAGAACACATATCTAGTGCTAGCCCACATGAAAGGAAGGTCACCGTCCTGAGGCAATGTTATCCAATATCAGTCACATGTTCAGTCAAACACAACCTTAGAGCCAAGCCAAGTTTGGGCAAATACAAAACCAAGAGACGATTAAATGAAGGTGCTTTCTTCAGTGAGCCTCTATAGCGAGGTCCTGGAGAACCTGAGACCATTTTAGAAGATAGGTCAGTAAGACAAAGGCTGAAGCTCAGCTTCTTAAACACATCCCAGAGCAACTTAATAAGGAAAAAATTCTCCCCGTTTTACAGATGAGCAAATTGACGATTAAAAGAGGTTATGCTTTCCCCATGGCTCCAAGCTAAATCTGAAATTCTAAACCTGCCTTGCTGGACTCCAAAGCCAATCTTATTCTAACACTGTTCCTTCCTGAATGATTCCTTTTAGCATTCAGATCTTCTTGGTGTCAAGCCAGTAAAGAATGGCTCTCCCACTGCAAGCTGAGCATAAACTCTGAAGAGCTTAGTTTAGCCCTGGAGGTATTCTCTCTTGGATCTATGATGCAGAGTTTGGTTGCAAAGTTGGATCTATGTATGAGGGAATGATGCTGGGAACTGGTGGAGAGTCCACTGGTCTGACGCCAGCTGGCTCAGGGAACCATCTCTCCTCCCTTTCCTGGAGCAAGCAGTGTTACGTCTGGCCATGCTTCTCTGCTTTGATGCCCATTTCCACAGTCATTTCAAGTCTTCCCACTCCTCAAACTGAGCATTTAGACTCCCATGGATCACCCCTTTGATATTTCTAGCCACGTAGCTTCGGCTTTGAAAACAAATCAGGAATGACATTCTGTGACTGTATTTTCAGCTATAGCTCATAATTTGGTATAAAGCTTGTCATTGTCTAAGAAACATATCCTTGTGCAGAGAACCCGTTGGACACTAGGATGAAATTGACTAAATAAAAGCAGTTCCACTGAACAATTTGCAAATATCACTGATTCTTGCCAACCCTTTTTTGGCAAAACTGTCTTCAGTGACTCGAGGGTTTTTCCAGCCAGAAAGAAATTTGGGTTACCTTATGCTTTCCTCTCTACATTTTTCTGATATAATACTTCCATTAAAGCCACATGTCTCAGACAATGGAAATGTCATTTAGCAAAACATTAACGTTCATTTTGTAGAAAACATTATTCAGTTCTGTTGTTGTTGTTTTGTTTTGTTTTTTGAGACAGAGTCTCACTCTATTGCCCAGGCTGGAGTGCTGTGGCTTGATTTTGGCTCACTGCAACCTCTGCCTCCTGGTTCAAGCGATTCTCCTGCCTCAGCCTCTCGAATAGCTGGGATGACAGGCACCCCCTCATCATGCCTGGCTACTTTTTGTATTTTTAGTAGAGATGAGGGTTTTGGCTAGGCTGGCTTCGAACTCCTGACATCAGATGATTTGCCCACCTTGGCCTCCCAAACTGCTGGGATTACAGGAATGAGCCGCTGCCCTGGCCTCAGGTTTTTTTTTCCCCCCCCATAGGAAGATGGGCCTAATAGTAGGTCCAAAAGCAATATTTATTAAAGACAGTTTTGCACAGCACAATTAAGGTATGCTTGCACTCGTGTGGTGATAGGCAAGAAGGTGTTACTGGAGCCATACTTCCCGGGGAAAAGTGATGATATGTTTTCTGTCTCATTGAGGTTAAAAGTGAAGAAAGGGTCTTTGGGATAGGAAAGAAATATGGCAGGAAGTATAATTGTGAAACTCCTGGGATGGACCTCAAGAGCCAAGGTTTCTAGTTTAAATCTAACTAACAATGGGTGGCATTTTGTTATAAATTAAATATATGGCTATGCACACAACATTGAACAAACTAAGTTGAAATTTAAGAGTGGAATTTACAAAAGAAGAAAAAAGAAAATAAAGAAAAGAAGAACTAGATAAAAATCACAGCCCTTGTGGAGCTTACATTATTTCTTAGATGAGTCACTTGACTAGTTTAAGTCTCAGAGTTTTCATCTATAAGACTGGGTAAAAAGGAAGAAACACAATAGAAATCAGTACTTCTGTGACTGTGTGCCAGACGTCGCATGAAACTCAAGACAGTATGTCATTAGACCAATTTTTCACTTGACAAACACCATAATTCCTTCATTTACTCATTTTGAGACATAGTTTAGTGACACTTGTGCAGGGAAGTCTCCATTAGGAAATAGAACAATCCCTTTCCCTTCCTTTATAAAGCTGCTAGTCTAGCGGCTGAGATCACATATGAACAATTGGACCAGGAAGTCCAGACTCTTCCCTGTGCCCTGTTGTAGTGAGGACAGTCTCCACTGATGCCTGATCTTCAATTACTACTGGCCGGTGTGCTGGTTTGGATGATCAGTTACATGCCTACCCTCCCCAAGATTCACAGGGTTTCTTCTAGGCCTTGTTGCTAGACTATTTTTTAGGACATCCAAGTGAAAGCAGGGCAAGACAAAAGCCAAAAATTTCAGTCCAACAGATTCTTTAAAAGTTTCTGGAATAAACAATTTACTGGCTTATAGGAGACATAAAAGTTTGGAGCTTTTAAAAGGTGCTCATGAGACAATCTAAGTCAGAATGTTCAGCTAACAGATGAGAGGAGAGGCCCAGTTCAACATGAATACACAGCAGACCCAGGGCAATCACCAAGTTTTCTAAACTCCTGTCCATTCTTCCCTTAGTCTTTTTAATGTCTCTATTTGAGTGTGGTCATCAAAGGGATGCATAAGAGTAATGGAGTACGGGAATCTTGCAAGATGTTGCTGTTGGTACTTTGAAGGCATTTCTGCAGAGAGAGAAAGAACCAAACCTCCCACTTCAGAAGAGTCTACAACAATAACCTGCTTTCTTTAGTTCAAATCACTTTATTTTCTTAGATGGAGTCTCTCTCTGTTGTCCAGGCTAGAATGCAATGGCAATCTCGGCTCACTGCAACTTCTATCTCCTGGGTTCAAGTGATTATCCTGCCTCACCCTCCCAAGTACGTGCGATTACAGATGCTTGCCACCACACCTGGCTAATTTTTTGTATTTTTAGTAGAGACAGAGTTTCACCATGTTGGCCAGGCTGGTCTTGAACTCCTGATCTCAGGTGATCTGTCCACTTAGGCCTCCCAAAGTACTGGGATTACAGTTATGAGCTGCCATGCCCAGCCTTCAATTTGCTTTTAAATTATTATTATTTTTCTTTTGCAAAAGCCCAATGAGTTTTTTTTTTGACAGTAGAATACATACAAAAATGTAATTACATAAATATATAATACATATCAAAACCCTAATTCTACCGCAAACGGATAAGCCTGATTAAACTCCCAGGGAGATATCCTGACAGGCATTATCTATGCTTACATATACTTTCTTTGTTACCATAATAAGATAGCACTGATCATATTAATATGCAGTCTTTTTTTTTAAATTTGTTAATTTGTTTTTAAACTCATTTGACCATATGTCTCACCTTACTGGTATAGTTCTTTGAGTCTTTGAAAGGTGATTTGTGGAGGACAAGAAAGGCTTTGTAGCCACCCCATACCCACATCCCTGGAATATCCCTTCCCCCATCTTCTCCTGATGCCAAGAATTCCATTAGCGAGTCCGCATGTGTGTTGATGCATGGATTAGCAGGCAAATGCACACAAGAGAGGTTGACATGAGGCCCTAATCAGTAATTGAAATCATAGCCAGTGTAGCTGATAGGATCATTCTCAGCAGGCAGCTGGAGAGGAGATTTCTGGCAGGAGGGAGAAAGGACCCAGAGTGGAGAGTGGTTTGTGAGTCACTAGGAGGAAGGTGAGCAAGAGCTCCAGACACTTCTCTGGAATCTCAGCAGGGGAAGGTGAAGTAGCTGTAGGAAGGATCTGAACTTAGAAACTCCAAAAGGAGGACCCCCAAGAGAATGCAGAGTAGAGAAAGAAAAACCCAGAAAACTCACCCTGCCAAGAGGGAACTTTTCATAAGTGCCCTCAGCTTTGTTATTAAAATTGCAGTCATAATAATATCGCTGTTCATATCATTCATTCATTTACTCATTCAGTGGTTTATTTGCCAAAACTTATGCAAAGCCTGCAGTGTGCCAGGCACTTCCCCACATGCTGGTTTGAGATAATGAGCACAGTAGACATGGTCCTGCCCCATGCCATGCTGACAATCCAGTGCTGGAGTTGGACTTTTAACACATAGGCACATGGACAATTACATAATTAAAACTCATTATAAGTGCTAAGGGTAAAGGAGGGAAATCACAGTGCCTTATAAGAGAGAATAACAGAACAAAACATAACTTAGACTGCAGGGTCAGGATGGCCTGTTGACCCAGTGATATTTAAAGGAAATCTGTAGAATGAGTAAGAATCAAGCAGTCAAATTCACAAGAAAGGGCTCTCCAGGGTGTGAAAAGCCTGAACAAAGGCCTGGAGTCAGGAAAGAGTAGAGCTCAACGGAAGGTCAGAAAGTCTGTTTAATGTGGCTGGAGTTTCTCCAGCAGTTAGATGGGTAGGCAGGGGTGAAGGCCCCATATGCTCTCTGTTAAGGATTTCAGGTGTTTGAAGAATTTTCTGCAGAAAAATGACTTTCTCAAGTTATTTATTTTTAAAATAATTCTGACTATAGAGAATTTTTAGCCAATACATTTTTAGCTTTTTCTTTGCCCATTTCCATTCTATAAGCAAGATATGAAAATAAATACCTATTTTTAAAAAAAGACTAGAATATAGGTGTTACCTCTCTGAGTTTAGTCATTATTCCGTGGAAATTTTCTGAAGTTCTGAAAAGGTAGACTTATTCTCAGCAAGGCCAAAGTTGTGCTTCTGCCTGAACAGTAGCTCATATTTCTGGAACACTTATTATTTGAACATGTTTTATTAAGAAATATGTAGAGATGTTTACCTTTTAATTTTTCAAAATGAAATTCTTATAGCAACCTTATGCGGGAAATGTGATTATTCTTATTTGACAAACCAGTGTCATAACAGACTCACTGAATCCCCACAATAAACAAGAATTGAATCCCTTTTCCTGGAATCTGTGCTACTGCTAATTTTGCTTCAGGCTATTGTCCCAAGAAGCCAGTGGCTCCAAATGTCTCCCCTGTTCCTAAAATGATTTAAATCTGGGCTCAAATAATTTGGGCTACAGGTCATATAGTAGACCTTTAAAACAGCTTTCTCTTCTGTCTAGAGGAAGCACTTCAGTATGTGAGGAGAAGTTTCCGAGTGTCTAGAAAACCTTATCAGAATGTAGGGGGCAGTTATCAGCTGCTTTTGTCTGCTGCTGCCTGGACCCAGGGACAGCTGATGTCTTACAAAGGGATAATGTTGGTTGGTGATGCTCACTGACAGCAGCAAGATTGGCAGTAATCTCAACCCTTGAGCTGCAGGGCCGTCCCAGGAGCATCTGGTCCAGCTCTTTGCCTTCAGACTGGGGCAGACCTAATCAATTAACCCATCCATCAATGTATGGTTACCTGTTAAGACATTCAGGATCCAGTTGTAAGGTAATATTTAGGCTTAAGAATAAAATATCATTTCCTGGATAGCAAGGCAAATAGTCTTACAAGGGAAAATGAAATGAATTTATACTGTTCCACTTTACAATAATTAGAAAAAATATGAACTGCAAATAGTAAATTACAAAGCAACCTAAGAAATTCTAAAAAGACAATTTTAAAGAAATAACTTTTCTTTTCAGTACCTCCCACAAGATCTGTGTATTTGTTGTGTGTACTCACACTGATATGCAGATAGGCAGACAATATCTCAAAAATAAGTGTAGAAGGGGACACTTCTACACTGCTGGTGGGAATGTAAACTGGTACAACCACTATGGAAAACAATGTGGAGATTCCTTAAAGAACTAAAAGTAGACCTACTCTTTGATCCAGCAATCTCACTACTAGGTATCTACCCAGAGGAAAAGAAGTCATTATATGAAAAAGATATCTGCACACGCATGTTTATAATACCACAATTCGCAATTGCAAAAATATGGAACCAGCCCAAATGCCCAGCAGTCGGTGAGTGGATAAAGAAATTGTGATATATAAATCAGCCATCCAAAGGAACAAATTAATGGCAATAGCAGCCAGCTGGATGGAACTGGAGACTAGCATTCTAAGTGCAGTAACTCAGGAACGGAAAACTAAACATCATATGTTCTCACTTATAAGTGGGAGCTAAGCTATAAGGATGAAAAGGCATAAGAATGATACAATGAACTTTGGGGACTTAAGAAAAAGGATGGGAGGAGGGTGAGGGATAAAAAATTACAAATTGGGTTCAGTGTATATTGCTTGGGTGATAGATGCACTAAAATCTCACAAATCACCACCAAAGAACTTATTCATGTAACCAAATACCGTCTGTTCCCCAAAAACCTATGGAAATAAAAAATTTTTAAAAATATATCATTTTAGTTACTGAATATGGTTTTATCAAGTGAGTGAACAAATGATAATTTACTCCTCTATTGCTGAGCATGTAAGTAGTTTCTGAGTTTACATAAATAATTCTGATTCTTATCTTTCTATGGAAAATATGCTACATATATATTACTTTCCAAAAGAAAATTAATAGAAATGGCATTACTATGAAGAAAATAATTAACACATTTAGTTATTTTTTAATTAATTTGCAACTGTAGTTTACTGGTTTATATATCTCTTGCAAAGTTTTTTTTGCGGGGGGTAGGGGTTGTTTTGAGACAAGGTCTCGCTCTGTCACCCAGGCTGGAGTGCAGTGGCAAAACACTGGCTCACTGCAGTCTCTAGCTCCCAGGTTCAAGCAATCCTCCTGCCTCAGCTTCCCAAGTAGCTGGGATTACAGGAGTGTACCACCACATCCCGCTAATTTTTTGTATTTTTAGTAGAGATAGGGTTTCACTGTGTTGGCCAAGCTGCTCTGGAACTCCTGCCCTCAAAAGAGCTGCCCGCCTCAGCCTCCAAAAGTTCTGGGATTATAGGCGTGAGCCACTGCACCTGGCTGGCTTCTTAATCGATACAGAATATTATTATTTTCAAAATGGTTCTAGGTTTAAAACAGTTTTTCATATTTCATTGACTATTTTTCATTACTAGTTGAACTGTGCTTTCCATGTGTCTATTTATGCTTATTTTTAACTATAAATAATTGGTATGTGTCCTTTGTTCATTCTGTAATGTGTTCCTATGGTTTTTTATTAGCTTGCTTAATATTTTTGTATACTAAAAATATCAGCTCTTTGTCTACTATATAAATTGAGAATATATTTTTAGTCTGATTTTTTGCTTTCATTTTAAATTACCTTTATTTCTCACAATAGTTCTGGGTTTACAAAAAAATGCCAAATAGGGTTCAGAGTTCCCAAATAGCCCTTATCTAGTTAATATCTTAGAGTAGTATGGAGCATTTTTTATAATTAACAAATCAATATTAATTATAGTACTATCAATTAAAGTTTATGCTTCATTCAGAGCCCTGTCATTGTTACCTAATATCCTTTTTCTCTTCCGGAATCCCATCCAGGATAAAACATTACGTTTATGTGCAATGTCGTCTTAGGCTCCTTTGGCTCTGACAGTTTTCTCAGACTTTCCTTTATTCTGATGATCTTGAGAGTTTTGAGGAGTTTTGATCAGACAATTTTTAACACATTGCCAGTGAGTCTGACTGCGGTTTTAGAGAGGAAGGACACAGAGGCAAAGTGCAATTTCATTATATCATATCAAGGATACAGACCATTGACATGACTCAACTTATCACTGTTGATGTTGACTTGATCACCTGGCTGAAGTAAGGTTTTTCAAATCTCTCTCCTGCGATGTTACTATCCCTCCATTCCTTTCCATACTGTAATCTGAAGGAGAAAATCACTATGCACAGCCCACACTAAGATGTTGGAAATTATGGGCTACATACCTTTTTTGGAAATTTTTGCATGAGCAATTTATCTTTTTTTTCCTTTCTTACTTATTTGTCTATAGCAGTAAGAATTCATGGATATTTATTCTATACTTTGGACTACAATCTAATACTCCCTTACTTAGTTGCATAGATTGTTCTAGATTTGGCCATTGGAAACTCTTAATTGGCACCTGTGTCCTTTCGACATGGGGTCTCTTGCTTTTTAAATTAGGTGTCTTTTGTGCATACCTGCGAATTCATTTGTGAAATGTGTGTGGAAATTCTGCTTGTGGATGTGTGTGGGTTTTAATCTATCATCTCACTGATGTTGATAATGGGAAAGACAGAAATCATGTAAGAAATCTTGAAGCAATAAGACATCAACTTTATTTGATGGTTAAAGTAGCTTTCATTGAAATCAAACAGACCTAGATTTGAAAATCACTATGGGAGATTACTACATTAATAGCCCTCAATAAATTATGTTTTTAAAAATACGTCTGTTATGAAAATCACTCTCTTTCCCTACCCACCACCCAGCAGATTGACTCTAGGCTTGATAATGTAAATTTCTTTGGCTAATGAGATGTAAGCTAACTTGACACAGAGAGGCTTGATAAGCACTTGCACACAAACTTGGAGTCTTGGAATTCTGTTACCATTCTGTAAAAACACTAGGACTATCCTGCTGTAAAGGCCATGAGAAAGAGATGAACATCTCAGCTGAAATCCCAGTTCATTAGACATGTGAATGCAGCCATCTTGCAATAAATAACCTCACTCACCATCTAATAACTATGGACACGTACTTCACCAGAGGATAATTTAGCAGAAGAACTATTTAGCTGAGCCCAGCCCAAAATGAATGTGCAAATAAATTTATAATTTATAATTCAATATATTTATATTGAATTTATAATTCAATATATTTTTGTTAGTTTGTTATATTGAAAAGGTTAACAGACGTAAGACCTAGTTCCAGAAGTGGATAGGAATACTGACTTTTGTAATTTCAGTTTATTATTTTAGCTCTGTGAACTTCAGTTGTCCAACTATTGCACAGAAAGAATAAAGAATAATAATACCTACCTACTATCTCTTTTTTTTGAGACAAAGTTTCTCTCTTGTTGCCCAGGATGGAGTGCAGTGGTGTAATCTCTGTTCACTGCAACTTCCACCTCCCAGGTTCAAGTGATTCTCCTGCCTCAGCCTCCAAAGTAGCTGGGGATACAGGTATGTACCACCATGCCTGGCTAATTTTGTTTTGTATTTTCAGTAGAGACAGAGTTTCTCCATGTTGGTCAGGCTGGTCTCAAACTTCAGACCTCAAGTGATCCACCTGCCTCGGCCTCCCAAAGTGCTGGGATTACAGGGGTGAGCCACTGTGCCAATGAAATCATGCTTATCAAGGGTCCCACCCAAAGCTAGAATGCTGAAGTGGCTCCAACCTTATCCTAAGCCATTTCCTAAGACACAGTCACTAAAATGTTTCTTCCTTTCCCAAACATGCTGTTAGATAAATCAGAGTCCAATTGCAATAAAGAAGATTGCAAATTAAGCTTATTCAATGCATCAGGAATGGTATGTGAACCAATGTCTCATCCACAAAAAATGTGACCCCACAGGTGTGCCACCTGAGTGCTATCTGGGACATTCTAACATGACCCACTAATGCCATTTCTAATTAGAATCATCATAGCATTTTATTCCAGATATCGGAAGCCAAATTCAGCCTCTCCTCCTCATTTTCCTTCTCCTAGAAATAATTCTGGAGGCAATGTTGTACTTTAATGTGTAGATTTTATGTGAGAAAATAATATGTGTCTTGAAAACAAAGATATGTGGGCAAATCATGGGAAAGTCCAGCATTGCAGAAGAGCACACATGACTGAGAGATAGGAACAGACTCAACACTCTATTCTTTCTGGTGAGAGGAAAGTTACGCAGAAAGTGTCTGGGTTTCGTTATGGTTTTGTATTAGCATTTCAGCATTTAAGACTGGGGCTGGGTGATAAACTGTCATCATTAACTTATCTGTAATGTTTTTTCTGTCAATCTATTACATATTATTGTCTCCAACTAGACAGATCGAATGTAGTTGGTTGTCTCACAACATATTAAGAAAAATGGTATTCAAATTTTGACCCACTAGCAAAATCAGAGTCATAGTGTTTTTTCATTTGCCAAATTTGTATTAGGCAACTTCATTTCTTGAATTAGACTCAGGGTCTTAACACACACATATGGGACATACACACTTATAAAGAAACATAGACATATATGCATGAATAACCATGCATAAGCATGCACTCAGGTACACATATAAAAACACACACCCTCCTTCACAAATACAGACATTTCCAACATCACCATCACAGCCATTATTGAGTAACTGAATGAGTTTTATATAACTTTCTCACATCATTTTAGCAGGCCTCACCCATGGGTAAGACAAGCTGATGTGGCACTGCCAGAGCCTCCAGTGAATACCTAGATGTGGGTGTCTGGGTGGTGAGCATCACAGAGCACCTTTGGGGAAGGGAGTCCAATACTCATTGGATTCCACTTGCACTTTCACTCCCCTCCATAAAAATATGCATATTGACTCTCAAAAGAGGGCAACCAAAAAGAACCAGATGTCACAGGTTCTGGTTCTACCTCTTTCACTACCTTTTTTTCTGACTTTGTACAAGTCACTTTTCTTCTTGGAACATTCATTTCTGGTAAAGACTTCCAGTTCTAGCTAAGATGGAGTTGGCTCACAGTATTCTAGCTCTCCTACTGACTATAACTAAAATCTGTGGCTATACTGCAAAAATGAAATACCTGCAGTCTCTGAAAAGGATGCAGGTTGATCAGGAAACAAAGTCAGACTTTGAAGAATCACCAATATTGCAGAGATACTCTTTTTTCTCCTTTGTCTCCCCATTTTGATCCAAGAATAAAACTGCACAGCAGATGTGACTAGCAAAAACTTTGAGAGGCACTCTAGCCAGAAAAGGGGTCTCTGTATACCAAAGAGTATGGAATCCCTGTGAGCAGAGACATACATTTTCCTTTTTCCTTTTTTTTTCTGTTTTCTCTCCCAGTTATTCCCAGAGGCCAGCTTGAATTGCCATGTGATGGTGGCAGCAGTGCGGAGGGTAGAAAAGTAAAATCCCAAAAGAACAATCCATCTCTGTGGTCAGGTAATCTGTGCTTTGAAGAGTGTGTCTGTTGGTGAGGGAAGCCAGAAGCCATATTGTTTTTTCTCCATTTTTCTCTGACTATATTTCCCCAAGGTCAGCCTCAGATATGTGGAAATGGCCAACAGCAGATAAACCCTCAGAAGAACACTGCTTTTTGGTTATAAAAACAGAGCAGGGAAAAAAGAATCTTAAGAGCTGGAGAATTTTAAAAAAAAATCCTAGAGAAAAGATTGCTAAGAGGGGGATCTCCTAGTTCTGTGTATTAGCAACTAGAAATCTCAAGTTGATGCCTGATGTACGCATTCACAGAACAGACCTAAGAAGCACATCAAAGGCTCCAAGGATTGAGCTAGAATATCAACCATCACCCAAGGTTGGTGATAGTTTACACAGTCAAACTAACTGTCAAGAGGTGCAGGGAAGGGGCATTGCCAAGACTTTGGAAACAGAACTGAGGTTGGACCCTCTGAAGGCAAAGCAGAACTTGTGATCTGTACCTAACCAAGCCTGTCAAAACAAAAAAACAAAAAAACACACTGATGTTCTCCAGATGATTTTAACAGGAATTAGAGTCTCGTGACATAATATATAACCTGTCCACAGTACAGTCCAAGATGAATTGATGTAAAAGGAACCAGAAAGATGTGAAGCATTCTCAAGGGTAGGCGTTGGTACACTATACTTCATGCAACAAAATTGTACTACCACCAGGATTAGTATGGCTCTGAAGATAAGAATAATTTGTACATTTCTTACTGATTGAAAAATATCAGAAAAAATATTTATAAAATGTGATATTTTATGTTATTCAAATTTCAGTATCTGTATGTAATGTTTTACTGGAATGCAACTACACTCACTCATTTATGTGTTGTCTACTGCAGCTTTCATGCTGGAGTGTCAGAGTTGAGAAGTTGCCACAGGGACTATATTGCCCACAAAGCTAAAAGCAATTACTATCTGACCCTTGACTGAAAAAGTGTGCTGATCTTCACTGCGGAAAAACAGAATCCCAACGAATATCCATGCATGAGATGACTAGATGTTGGAATCACCAGACAAAGACTTTAATGTAGGTATTATGGCCACATTCAATGAGATACGGACTAGTGTATAAAAAGACAGAGGTTCTCAAAAAACAGCTATACAAACAGAACCAAATGGAAATTTTAGAATTGAAAGTTGCAGTGTCTTAAGCAAATGATATTCACTAGGTGGACTCAGTTACAGAATGGAGATAAGGGAAGAAAAAGTCAGTAAGCTGACAGATATATCAGGTAAATTGTTCAAACTTAAGAGCATAGAGGAAAATGTGAGTGGGGGTGGAGGAGAAAGAACAGTGCTTTGGAAACTTGGGACAATACAAAAAGGTCTAATATTCTTGTCATCAGAGTCCCAGAGGAAAGGAGAAAGAGATTGGGTTAGGAAAAAATCTGTTGTGCAGATTATTTTGTCACACAGGTGTCAAGCCTAGTGCCCATTAGTTATTTCTCCTGATCCTCTCCCTCCTCCAACCCTTCGCCCTCCAATAGGTCCCAGTGTGTGTTGTTCCCTTCTATGTGTCCATGTGTTCACATGATTTATCTCCCACTTATAAGTGAGAACATGTGGTATTTGGTTTATCTGCTCCTGCATTAGTTTGCTAAGGATAATGGCCTTCAGCCCCATCCATGTTCTTGCAAAGGATATAATCTTGTTCTTTTTCATGGCTACATAGTATTTTACGGTGTTTTAAAAAGTGGCCAAAGAACGTGAACAGACACTTTTCAAAAGAAGACATATATGCAGGCAACAATCATATGAAGGCTCGATATCATTAGTTATTGGAGAAATAGAAATCAAAAACACAATTAGACGCCATCTCACACCAGTCAGAATGGTTATTACTAAAAAGTCAAAAAATATCAGATCCTGGCAAGGTTGTAGAGATGAAGGAAGGCTTTATACACTCCTGGTGGGAGAGTAAATCAGTTCAACCACTGTGGAAGATAGTGTAGTGATTCCTCAATCACCTAAGAAGAGAAATATCATTCAACCCAGCAATCCCATTACTGGGAATATACCTAAAAGAATATAAAGCATTCTAGTATAAAGACACATGCATGCATATGTTCATTGTGGTACTAATCACAATAGCGAAGACATGGAATCAGTCTAAGTGGTGGTTTACAGAGACAAGCTAACTACTGAGAGGTACAGGGATGGGGCATTGCCAAGACTGGGCAAAGCCCATCAATAGATTGGATAAAGAAAATGTGGCATATAATTTTTTTCTATTCTTCCTTCTCCTTCTTCATGTATCACTTTCAAACACACATACAAACGCACACACACATGCACACACACACACACACCCTAATGAGGATTCAAGGGGTGGGCTTTGATTTTCATACCCACATTGGGAACTGTAACACACCAGAGTGGCCCAAAGGAAGAGTACATTTCATGAGGACCTACTTAGGTCTTCTTGAGGAAATGCTGGAGAAGCTTTTCAACCTCGTATTTGGAATCTAAAACTTTATGGCTTCAGATAATTAAGAGGCAGAAGGGATTCAGTTTGGTAAAAGTGTTCTGAGATTGTGAGAGTCACTCTGCAACACTGAATGAAATCTTGTTAAGGTCCCTGGCTCCGTGTCAGTGTCTTGGGATTCAATTGACTTTCAGTGAAAACCCGGAGTGATTTATGTAAATATCTTAGAAGTAGTGAGCAGGACATCTGAAAGAACACTCTCGCTTGTTGATGGGCCTTTCTTTCTTACTCCTCTAAGGGTAAAGAGGAAAGAGACTCTGCAAAGACAGCCAAGGACAGCATTAGAAACCCTGGAGGTGCAAGGCAGGCATCAGAAGTCCCTGGTTTGGCAACTTCCATTCATGTTGTCAGGTGGCTGCACCACTTTGAGCAGGGAGAACAAGAGTGGAATGGGTGGCAGGTATAGGGCACATTTGAATTCAGCCAAATAAAATGCTCCAGGGTTCTCAGCTTCTTCTAGGACAACAGACAGAGCATGGCATCCTTGAATCTCCTCGATTTGTCTTTGCATAGAGATGCTACAAACTTCCATTCGCAGTGCTGCTATAAAATATAGGCATCTCCTTGACATTGCTGTTTCCTGGGGAGAAAAAAGGATCAACTCTGTATCACTGTTCCTTGCAAAGAATAACTAAAACAGGTATTTTGAACAAGAAAAATATTTTTTTAAAAATCTCAAAACCTCCAGTTTATTTTGCCAAGCCTAGGTTGATCTGGTCTAATCTTTTTGCATGTGACATTTTCCTCTGTTCTGTCCTTTTTGGCTCCAGACTCAATATAAAAACATATTGTTTAAAAAATGAAGGATGACTGATATCATAAGGAAAGACCCGAGGGGGTTTCTGGAAAGAATGTAGAGGTCCAAGGATTGTTTTGAAAGCTCTGCTGTTCTGGTCCTTGAGGACAAAAACTGGAAGGAAAGAGGTGGAGAGGTGAGATAAAACTGATTAGAATTTGGCAGGCAGAAAAAAAAAACCCTCCTGGAAGATAGGCACATTCTATAGACTTGGCTAAAAAGTCTTGTTCCTCCAATTTTGCTGAGATATTCAATATAATTTTATCTTATTTATTGTCACTATTATTATTATTATTATATTGCAGGAAGCTGAGCTAGAAGAACTTGCCTTGAGTAATAATTAGAATAACATAATAAGAAGCTTCTCTAGTAACTTCCAGTGAGAAGAGTCTATGTAATTGTTCTATGGACAGTGTTTTGAGAGGTGTGATGCTGAAGAATAAACAAATCTAAAAATTATTAGGCATGATTGCTTGCTGATTAGATGTTAATTCATTCTAAATGGGTTGATCAGCTTCAAAGGACGTTTCTAGATGCACATTGCCATTTCGTTGATTTTGTGCTCAGTATTGATTAACCAGGATTGGACTCCATGCTCTGTGAGGAAAGATACATTCAGCACCATCACAGCAGCCATTGGGGAGTGAAGAAGACCCAGCTGATGGCTTAAGAAAGGAAAAAGATAATCCCAAGAAACCAACTGGTGAATAAGCAACAAGTCCACAGGCTGCAAGGCTGGTGTCTAGGGGAGGAAAAGCAGAAAGATTGTTTTGAGTTCCAAATCATAAAAATATGAGCATCAGCAGTCCTTTTTGTAAAATAAATGAGATGCCAGGGCTCACATGATGTTAAATTATGAAATGGCTTCCTCTCTCCTCTCTTCCTATATTCCTCCTTCCCTCTTCTTTACTCCCATTAACTGTGAACTTGTTGTTCTTGCCAGAGGAGTCAGTAGAGATAGGAATGTTAATTTATTGAAGGAAGGCTTTCCCAATGAATGGTGTTCGTAAGCTGTTGGTGTGCTGGTGAGCTGAACAGATGTACATCATGTAAGTAACCTCCTATAGCAGGGGAACATCACCAATAGGAGTTTTTCAGAAGCCTGGCTTAATTCATTTCAGCAGAAGATTTCATCTCTTTTTCTTCATTAATAAAGGGAGTTACAAACTCCTGATTTCCTTTCCATTTAAATCAGTTTGCTGAATATTAGTTACTACTCTGTGCCAGGTAGCAGTTGCTGCTAAAAAGGAAGCAGCTACCTAATTTTCACGAACTTAGATCCCACCCCACACTATACTACTGGAGTGGGATCTAAGTTCATGCAAATTATTTCTAATCACAGTTCTATTACTCACTACCTCTATGACTTTTGGTAGCATACCTCTCTGAGCCTCAGATTTTTTCCATCTTAAAGTAGAAATAACGGTGCCCATGTCATGGGCTTGCCATGAGGATTCAACAGCATATGTAAAACGCCTAGCTGAGAGCCTGGTACACCTAAGGACCTTGTTAATTATTGCCTTTATTTATTTTTTCTTTCTTCCATTTTGCAAAAGGGATCCAGGCTTAGTCATGCCTGCCGCCTCCTAACACCTGCAACCACGGCTCCTGTCGGAATAGCAGTCACCATGTTTTATGACTTTGTTTATTGTTGATGCTTGGTGTTCAAATATGATAACACTTAACCAGCAGCAGAATGTATTGAGAAGAGCATGGACTTGTTCAAGATAGAGATAGGTCCAAAATGTGTTTCTTCCATGATGGCTTAGGAACAAATCCTTTCAAGCTTTGTTTCATTGATCAATGAGTCAATAATGTCTGCCTGGGAAGGTTGTTATGAGGATCAGACATTGTGAACTGTGGTAAGATGGAAAACACCAAGCATAGTACTTGGCACTGAATAGGCACTGCTAATATGAGCTCCCTTCTCTTCCCTTGCCTTCCTTGCTTTCAGACTCAATAAAATAAAATGATCTAATAATGGAACAAAAATACTCTTGACATGAGGGAGAAAAAAAACCACCTTGGCTGATATTTCCTCTGCCAAAAAGATCCTATCCAGAGCTTCTTAAATGACTCCAATTAGAGGTATTTTTTTGAAGACACACACATACAGGGTTTTTTTCCCCTCTTTTTGCAGTGATCAGGTTAGGCAGAAAGAAATAGACAGACTACTTCAATTTTGCATAGAATTTGATGAAAAATTTAGAACTCTAACCACTCCTGCTCCCCAAATTGGCATTTATTAGAGTTATGAGGAGAGGTTGCAAGAGAAAACTACATCAAAAATATGCACAGGGCTTTTGGAGAGATGCTTTCTGGAAGTGATGATGTCTTACTGTCAGTCTTTGAAAGAAATATCAAAAAGGTAATGTGAGCTGAAGCTTAAGATTTCTCACTATGTCCATTTGAGCTACAAAGGATTTTTATGCTCCATTTCAAACATTATTTAAACATTGTTATTCCTGCAAACATGCCACACAGAGATAAGGTTTTGCTCTGAACCACATCGAAATGCAGATTGGTCTAGAAAGTCAGTTTCAAAGTGCCTTCTCAGAGGTAATTGTTTACTAAGCCTTGGAGAAATTTCTATTGCAAACCTTTAGTGGGGGTGGGTGGTTTAAGATTTGTAATATTCTTTTTAATCGTGATTTGCACAACGCTGGTGCAGTTATAATCTAAATAGAGTTGCTGGAGACATCACGGCATTATACTATAGCTGCTTCATTTAATCTAATGGTCCACATTTAGGTAATTTCTATGCATTTTAATCTATGTAATGATCACCTTTCTTGGGAGATTTACAGCAACTGGGTATCTGGGGCTCTGGTACCCAGGAGCCATCACGGCAAAATAAATAGTAGAAAATGCTACTGGAGAATGCATATTTTGTGTAGCGTTGCCCTCATTAAACACCTGAATGATATTTGCTTAGGACCCCCAGGTGTCTCACAAGATTTAATAATGAGCATTTTATAGGCATCTAAAGAACAAATTTGATCTTGGTTATTTTGTTAAATAGAGTCGAATATGTCGAAATACTGGATCCTTCAGTAGAATCGGTGGATATTTACTTACAGATCATTTCCCTAGATCAGATTTTCTTGACTGTTCTATGGAAGATGAACAAATGTAATAGCTCCCTACACTCCAGGAGATTTAGAGTTAACTGTATTCATTCATTCAAGGTTCTGAGAAGTCCTGCAAAGGGATGTATTTTGCTTGTTTGTATAGTCTAATGTTTCCCAAACCAAGTTAATTACAGAAACCATCTTCACCTTGGAACCTCTTTCAACATCTTGGAGAGCATGTTTCAGGAAAGAGAGCCTTAGCCTATATCTAATATCAGATTTTCACTGGAAAAATAAAACATAAATTTGGAGATAGACGTGTCTGGGCTTCTGTCTGTCATGTACACTCATTGCAATCTCACATCATAAGCTACTTCAGCTCTCAGAGCCTTACTTTCACCTTTTGAAAAACTAAAGATAATAACAGCTACTTGTAGTGTTACTGTGAGGTTCAGTGAGAGAACATATGCCAAATGATTAGAAAAGTACCTGGCACGTAGTAGGTTTAAATTCACTGTAGCTCCTTTCTTCACTCCATTCTATTCTACGAAATCTCTAAAAGGCTGAAAATATAATCATGAATAAGATGCTTCCTGCTTTGCAGAATCTTATATATTTTTCCAAATGAAAGCCTAGTCTCTGTTTTAGAGGGCCCTCTGGACAGGCATTTTGGGAAGCCTATAAAGGAGATCCCACTGCAAATGAGCACTTACCATATGCCCAATGTAGAGATTGCAGTGCCTCATTTAAGCATCACAGCAATCTCATGAAGAGGGCATTTCCTATGAGACAACTATGTTTACTAGAAATATGTGACATGTCTGAGATCACACAGCCAGGGATGGAGAAGTAGAAAATAAACCCAGAATTATCTCCTTGAAAACTTGTTCTTAGCAACCAGTGGGTTGTTACTCATGATAAAGAGCTTGTTCTTAATCCTCCCAGTCTGGAATAAATGACCAGTCATAAGGCACTTGAAGAGAAAGAAGAGGGGGAAAAAAAAGAAAGGTGGAAAGAAAATTAAAAGGAAAGAGTCACAGAGCAAGAACATGAATGAGACGGGGGCAGCTGGATCATTTGTGACAGCAAAAGGGGCGGCAGGTGATGTGGCTGTGGCTCTGTTTGGCAGAATTCTGCAAAATATTGGGAATCCGTCAGAACTTGGCAAATAGCATGTCACATTAGCCAGAAAAGCTCAGAGTGATTAATACAGATTAAAATATTATTTCATGTGCCAGGATTTTGTCCATCAGGCATATGTATAAAATGGTAGAAATTTCTCTGCACTCCCAACTCACTGGCCTAAACTGGTCATATTATTTCTCTAGGAGTTTGTGGGCTATGACTTAGACTTTTGTGAAACACTATCAGTAAAGGTGAGAGGGATTACAAGAGTTTAATTAACTTTGAAGAAATAAAAGCGTGTTGATGAGAATATGATGTTTTAGTGGCATAAGTCTGAAATTAAGGATGATTTTGAGTGGATTAAGAAAAGCTTTTGAGGACCCTGAGTTCAAGGAGTCATCTTGAACAGTTAAGAAATCTGTACTTTTGAACATCTTTATTCATAATTATAATGGTTAGAAAATCATTTAGAAAGTTGGTTTATGTCAATAGAACTATGTTCATCTTATTTATTTAATAAATTAACATAATATTTATTCAATTTCTATCCATCATGGATTTCCTAATGCCTAGAATTGGAATGGACAAAGAAAATATAAAGATGAATGAGGCCTGAACATCTGCTGCATGGAGCTCACTAAGGGAAAGGGATGCAAAAGTCATACGAGCTTAGTGAAATAGGTTCCAGGAGACCATGCTGGGAGACTAGCCAGTGAAATGCACATTACATAAAAGACAACCCCAGCATCTCCATGGAAGAGACTCTGCAGTTAGGTAAAGCATCTTATACGATGTAAAGACATTGTGGAATAGTCAGAAAGGGCCCCTGGGACATCTTTCTAACATGCAGCCATCCTCACTGAAACTTGCACTCTGAACAGAATGATTTAGTTCCTCCCTTCAGTAAAGGATAAAATCCTTCTACATAACCTTTACATGAAGTCTCAGGTCCTTTAGTAGAGTTTTGAGTCAAATTGCATGAAATGGCTTGGCTGAGACAAACTTTGACTTCTACATATTTTATGTGGTATATTTTATATAGTCAGAAGTTCAGGATTGAAAGAGGCATCAAAGATAATTTAATTTGACCCTTCTGTTGATGCTTGAATCACTTCTATGAGATTCCTGTCACAGTTTGCCCAGTCTCTGTCTGATAATGTAGAGCAACAGGGAATATATTGTTTGCCCAAATAAAAGTACTAATCAGGCCAGTGGGGACAGGGAACAGGATGAACTGAGACAGAGTAATGAACAGGCAGGAATTCAGTTCTTGCAAGTAGCAGAAGTCAGATGTGGAGAAGGCAGGGCACCTGCTGGGTGAGTGCAGGGGTTGTGTCCAGGTGACTCAGAGACCACATGGAGCTGGGGAAACTTGTGGAAATCTCAGTTGATGGGGAAGCGTTGTATACGCGTAGCAGGAATGTCATTCTGAGCAGACTTCAGCATCCACATCACTGGGATTCATATGCAAATGCTGGAAAGTGAAGTAATGAAGTAGTAGGGCTAAGTGTTCGGATTTAGAGGTTGGTTGAATCAACTGCCACCTGAAACCACAGGTAGAAGTTAGGGACTGTGACTTCAGATTGAGCACACGTTGCGATTACAAGTCCAGGGCTGGTTAATGAAAAGGCTATGGAGAAAGACCATAAAGTGAGTCTTTGGAGCTGGTTCTGTGAATCATGTCTACAGAGATAAGGTAGAGAATTTAAAAGAAGTAGATGAGGCTGGGCCTCGTGGCTAGCATCTTTAATCCCAACACTTTGGGAGGCTGTGGCAGGAGGACTGCTTGAGCCCAAGAGTTTGAGACCAGCCTGAGCACCACAGTGAGACCCTCCCTATCTCTAACAAATAAACAAAAAAATTAGCCAGGCGTGGTGGCGCATTCTTGTAGTCCCAGCTACTAGGGTGGCTGAGATGGGAGGTCTCTTGAGCCCAGGATATGTTGAGGCTGCAATGAGCTGTAAATCACACCACTGCACTCCAGCCTGAGTGAAAGACCCACACCCTGGTTTTAAAAAAATAGTGCTGATGAACCTAGAATCAAAGACAGCAAAGAGTATTTGGGACTCCTCTGAATTCAAAATTTGGTGAGTAGCTACTTATTCAAGGTCATGTGGTAGATGTGGCTGCCACAGAGTGGACAGAACAGACTCGTCTTTACCTGCAGGGAGTGTATCGTGTACTTCATCTATTCATAGCACCCATGGCTGAAATTTGGCTTCATGCATCCTCATGTGACTTTAAACTCCACTGTGAATTCTTTCAATGTGTCAGCCCCTCTCCGTTTTCCTGCTGCTGCTTTAATTTTAAACACATGGAAATGCAGGACAAAAACAAGCTGCCTGATAATACGAAGAAAATGCCTTTTAGCAGTGGGGGGCGTAGGGTTTTTGTGCTGTAGGGAGGGTGTTTGTGAGGGATAGGGGCCAAAGCACATCCCTGCGCTGATCTTTTTAGGAAATTGCAGAATGAAAAACAAAAGACAGATTTTCTAACCATAGTTCCTCTCTGAGAGAACATCCTGAGACATCGCTATTAGTCATAGATACATAATTTAAGGGTTCAAAAGAAGTGTCAGAAAACAATTTTCATGCCAATTTTTCAAACTCAAAATGGAGGGATGAAAAATATAGGCCGCACGGAGGTCGTGATCATGCATATTTTTCAGGCTTAATGCCTCGATGTAGCAATTATAAAAATCTGGTAATTGGGCAGTTACTTTATCAGGACACTTGACATGAAATCAGCTTGGCAGGTGGGAGTCTGGGAGATGGTTTTGAGCATAAACTTATTAAATAAGAATTTTTTAGGGCAGAGCTAATACAGGAAAAACAGTTTCTTCTGTTATACTATGGAACAATTTTACAAGATAAAACTAAGATGGAAGCAAATTAACTTATATTCTCTCTCTCTCTCTCTCTCTCCCTGTCTCTCTCCCTTTCCTTTTTTTTCTCTCTCCCACTCACCTTTGCTCTCTTGCTACACATACATGTGAGTACACACTATCAAGAGAGCTATTTTATCTTTGCAAGCATAACTAGTCATTCAACATTAAGATTTAGGAAGAGACACAAAGTAGTTGTATATTTGCAGGTACAAGGAAGCAAGAAAGAGTAATGAATACCCAACCCAAAGTTTTCACTTGGCTAGGTAGTGAGGACTTCAAACTCAATACGTCTCAAACTTCACTCATGCTCCCTATGGCAACTCTTTCCATTTCCTGTTTCCTCAAATTTGGTAAATGGTACTAACATTCATCTATACCTGCAAATCAAAATCATGGGTGTCATCCTTTATGCCTGTTTTCTCTCCCCTTTCTAACTAATGTCTATATTCTATATGGTCCAGTTCCTGAATAGTCCTCAAAATCTATCACTTTTCCCTCTCTCTACCACCACCACCCATGTCCAAGGTACTATCGTTCTGAATGGTTGCCTCAGTCTTGAGTTAGTACATGTCCCTTTTGTTTGCAGTTGAAGTCACTGTTTCACCCACAGCTGCTCACGATATCCTTTTAAGAGTGTAAATCTAATGCCCTCCATCCTACCCCATTGCTTAAAAATCTTTAGCAGTTTCTCATTGCTGCTAAGAAATCCTTAAAGAACCTACATATTCCTCTATAATAAGACCCTGATTTATCACTGTAAATTTGTCTAATAATAGTAGGACAATATGTTTTCTTCTTATGGCATTAATATTTGTTCATGTAGATCCTTGTATTTGCCATGCTTCTTCTATCTTCAAGGACTTCCTACACACCTTTCCTAATGCAAAGAACTTTCTTATTTGTTCTTTAAAACTCAAAGTGATTTTCCTGTTACTTAGAAATAAAATGTCTACAAAGATGCTTTCCCACACCTCCTAGACTAAGTCAGGCTCCTGTTATAAGCTTCCCTGATACTGCTTTTATTGTGATTGTTGAAATTAGTTGTTTAATAGCTAACTATTATGCTAGAACTGAAAGTTCCATTACTTTAAGAAAAGATGTATGTATGCTGAGCAGTTGCCATGGCTCATGCCTATAATCCCAGCACTTTGGGAGACCAAGGCAGGCGGATCACTTGAGGTTAGGAGTTCGAGGCCAGTCTGACCAACACAGTGAAACTCTGTCTCTACAAAAAAAAAATACAAAAATACAAAAATTAGCTGGCTGGCAGTGGTGGCATGCACTGGTATTCCCAGCTACAGGGAGGCAGGAGAATCACTTGATCACAGGAAGTGGAGGTTGCGGTGAGCCAAGATCATGCCACTGTACTCCAACCTGGGTGACAGAGCAAGACTCTGTCAAAAGAAAGAAAGAAAGAAAGAAAGAAAGAAAGAAATGAAATGAAATGAAAAAGATGTATTCTGTTAACCAATGTGTCCTCAGAGCCTAAAACAGAGTAATCAAAAGGTACATATAAAATAGATAAATGATTTTCATGGGTGATCTTTCCTTTTTTATAATCTCAATGGATTGTCCTGATGAATCAGATGGGCCCAAGTAAATATGAAGTTCTGAGCCTGGATCCCAAAGACCAATTTTCTGAGAATATATGGAGGAAAGTATTTTTAAAACAACAGAGAATTATTGCTTGACTATAAGCTTAATTAAAATGAAATACTGCTGGTTATCCTTGCTTAAAAAAATGATTTTAATCTTGGGCTTTGTAAAAAGAAGTAGACTATTCAGAACAAGAAATGTGGCACTTTCATTCTACTCTGCACTGGGTTGGCTGTCCCTGAAATATTTCATTCAGGTTTGGGATTCCGGGAACTTATATTTTTAAATAGTCCAGAAGTGAGAGAAGCAGATGCTGAAAGGGACTGAAAATCATGAAAACTATAAGGCAGTTGAAGGAGCTGGAGCAGTATCTGGGAACTATATTAAAAAATCTGAATAACTCTCATGCTTGTAATGAGAGTGTCCATATGGCCTAGAAGAAAGAGACAAGGATCCATGGGTGGATTTTGGATGGGGACAAATGATGGCTTTCTGTATGAAGAACAGTTTTGACTAAACATCCTGGACTATGATATAGGCCCTGCCCCAAACTGAAAGAACATTCTAGAAGCCAATATTTTGTGGGGGTGGAATGGACAAACCTGGCAGATTGTGAGGTTTCTGCCACTGGAATTTGTCAAATACAGATTGGCTGACTGCAAGGTGCTGATACTCAAGATCCATCAGGGATCAGCCTCATGCTGGTACTAGGTTCATATTTAATTGGCATTTATTTAAAAAGATATCATGTACCTAGAATTGTGCTGGACTATTTCACGAATGCTGACTCATGTATGCCACACCACAGCTTCATAAGGTAAGTGCACGCTTTTGTAGTCCTGTCTTGCAAGAGAGGAAGGTGAGGCTTAGCAAAGTCAAGGGACTTATTTAAAATGGCATAGCTGGTAAGTGATCCTTCCCACATCCTTGTATGTGATTCTTTCCAGGTCCTTTTTTTAAAAAAAAAAAAAAACTACACAATTTTATGTCACTTTTAAAAAATGGCACTTAAAGGCCTTTCCAGGGTTCATATTCTCTAATTCTACCACACTGGGCTTGACACTGAACATAGCCTGCACACTTAGAAACCTAACTGCAGAGTCAATCCCTTTCCACAGGAGTCTTCAAATTGGGTCATTTCTAATTACCCAATGTAGCTAAGGTTGCACCAAATAAACCAGAGAGTGACAGTGGCTGAGTATTTGCAATATAGGGCAGGATGGTTTTCTAATTTAACATTTTATTTGTACTTCAAATAGGTGAAAGTACTAGAGATGGCAACTAGAGAGGTTATGACTCAAGTCGTTGAAGGGAAAACCTGGAAAAATCACAATCAAAACTTTATTATGCTCACAATTAGGCTAAAAATAAGAGCATATGGAAGCTAAGGGAAAACATAAGCCACAGATATTGAATTTCTGGTAGACAAAGTTGAAGAGGAATGAATATGTGAAGTAATATTATTGTAGGTGAAGACAGGAAAGAAATGGATGGAGTTAATAACTTAATGCATCTGGAAAATTGGGAGAGCTATTCAATGATAAATAGAAGTAGAAGTAGAAGAGAATAAATGAATAAATAAAGCAAAGAATAAATGGCCAGTAATGCAAGACACTAAAATCCTAAGCTGCCATCAAAGATATAAAAACACAGGAATGGATGTGTAAAAAATAAAAAGGCAAGAATGAAATGCATGTGGCAAAAATGAGGATAAGTAATGTTTCACAACCTTGTAAGAAATCTCTAATTGGTGAAAAGCATGTAGCTCATAAAACCATTATGAAATTAGAGTGGCAATAGGGTAGCCCCAAAGGCAGGGATTAGACAGACATTTAAAGCAACCTGAGATATTGCTGTAATATAGTGGAAAAAAGAAGAGAGATGTTATATTCCAGATTCCAGGGATTTTTTTTTAACTTATTGCAGGATGAAGGGCAAATGATGTGAAGAAGAGTGAGCAGGCATAGTTAAAAGAGCATAGATGAATTTGGGGATATGCCATTGTGCATTATGATATAAAAATTATGTTACATAGAAAGTGTGCCCTTTGTCAATTTTTCTAATCTTTATAACCTCAGTATTTTCTTTGTTGTGTGGAATACTAATACCTACTGTGCTGTACTGTTATGAGCATCAGATATTAAAAAAATGTGTATAAATGACCTGCCAAACAGCTCCCTACATGGAAGCTATTCCAATTGCAAAGTAGGGTGGCATCGTGGAAAGAGCTATTACAGAAATGAACTAGGAAGGAGGGAAGGAAATTAACCTTGACTGAGCCCTGGCAGTGTTCCGGGCACATACTCACATTAATTCTTTTAATCCTCACAACAACCCTATAAGAATGATATTAATTTCCCCCAAATGGAGGTACAGAAGGCTTAAATTAAATGTCTTGGGTCTTGCCACTAATGACTGATAAATCTAGAAATCAAAGCCCAGTTTTTTGCATTACACCAGTCAATTAAAATACATGGGCCATTTTTATTTGCCCTGTTCAGATGCCTGAAAACTGATCTTACTCTTACTATTGAGAGTCTTGGGTTCTCTATTACATTCAAAGACTTTGCTTTTACACTTTTCACCTCCAATCCATGGAGTGGAGAAAAGATCCTCAAGACTTGGAATGTCTTAGGAGTTCATGAAGTTCAAAAATTACTCCAGCTCCAGTTTCTCCAGCCCTCCATCCCAGTAAATATGCCACGAAGCAGGAGACACAAGGAGAAATTACAGACTCCAAAAGCCACTGGCAGCAAAGAAGGGAAGCAAAGAACTAGTAGCATGCCTGAGGGGATGCTTAGGCTCCATCTTTCTATCAGTTCAGCCAGTGGATCTTTAATCTAGTTTGAAAACTTCAGCCCCAGATGGACGTGGGCAGCCTTTAGAAATGTATTCTCAGCAAGGGAGGTGTCAAGATGGATTCATGAGAGGTATTTCATGCCTCACAAATCACCTTGAATATTTCATGTACATTAAAAAATTAGTAGACAAAACCGGAGCGGTGGTGTATAATTTACCTAGATTTGCAAGATGTTTTTGATACAGAGCAGGGCGGAAAATTTATCCAGGCACATTAAGCGGCACTTGGAACAAAATGCATTGGCTCTGCATTAGTGTCCATCAGAGAGGGTAGCAAAGAGCTATGTTGTGGTGAAGCAGTAAATATGGGCATAGCAAAGAGAAATATTAGCTTCATTTTTCTTTATCTTCTGCAGAGAGGATTGGTGAGTTTCTGCTCTCTGAAGGATGAGATAGCATTGCCCATGTATGAATGAGTTTAAAAGGCATAAACAAGGGAGTCTGATGGCCTAATTTGGAAGGGTCCAGAGGGAATCTGCCTCCTTGTAGATAATGAGATCGCATTTGGAGTAGATATGGCGCTGAGGGAGAAAATGAATTTAATAGAAATATCACTGCTATTTACAACTAAAGAAACATTGGCAAAATATGCTGAAAAGAGAATGAATTCATGGTCTGGGAGCTTTTTTATGTTTGGAAAAGCGCTTAGTATGTGACCCTTATCCTGTGGATAAACGTAATATGAATTTATAGTAATTCAAACCTCTGAGTTATATTTAGCTAGGGTCGAAAGAATTTGAAAATTCAGCCTTGAGCTATATTTACTGGCTGAAGAATCAGTGTCTTGCATTTACTTTCTTCCTCTCTAGGTTCTAAAATCCTCAAAATTTGGCTCTAGTCTGTTGGGATTTTTTTAAACTGATGATGTGTCCCCCAGTTGACGATACAAGGACACTCATTTGTGTGCAACTCAGAACAATGACTGTGTCTTGATCGACGATGTAAAGAAGCATTTCTACTGCTAATGGAAAATCAAAGGAAGATGTAGATTCTTTTTCTTTTTTTCTTTTTCTTGGTCCTTTGGGTTTCTTGCACATGAGGATATGTTTCCTTAGAGACCTCTTGTTGGTAATGAATTCAGAGTTTATTGACATACATTTACAGAACACACAGATTAATTTCTACAAATAAACACTAGTTAAAGTCGGTGAATTTACGGGGCAGTCCTGGATTGGAAATTGCATGTGCCCTTGACTCTGTGTAAGCTGATATCCCTTGAACCTAGCTGCTTTGGAAAATTTGGGGACTGGACCATATAGTAACCAGTTTTTTCTTATGACTGTAAAAAGTAGAAGAAAGAGAAACAGTGAACCAGAAAGGACAGTAGGACAGGAGATGCAAATGCCCATGGTCCTTCTGGTTAGAGAACCATGGTGATGGTTTGTGTTTTGAGTTACCCACATACTTTGGGCACATTTGCAGGTTGTTTCATTTGAGTTACATAATGTATCCATAACATTTGTCTCCATTTTTCAGATAAGCAAACTGATTCTTGGAGAGTTTTAATGACTTCTCAAGTCACACAGTCTTTGAATTGGAGAATTAGGTTCTGCACCTAGGATTAACTAGCCACATGTCCAGGATGCTGGGTGAGGCTCAGAGGCCTCGGAGAAGTAGAATTCTAGGCAAAGCTACAACCAGTCAGGGAGGCTTGAGACTTGCCCCTTGCTTCCAGATACCTGATTTCCTCTTTCTTCCCTAGTGAGAACCCAGACTCTTTTTATGGATGTGGGAAATAAAATGAAATGAATGAGCCTGAGACTTAAATTGTTATAAAACTATTAAAGAGAAATCTGTCTTAAGTTATCACCTAAGGGGCCAGTAAAAATTGGTCGTCATAGAGGTGGATTTTTAAATAAAGGTTGAACAAAATTACACTCAGATCCTTAGGGATGCTTCTAAATACTATTTTAAAATAGGGGGTTACACAGAGAGGTGACCTTCCTGCCATACTGCCTGTATTATACAAAGATATCCTATGCCCAGCAAGGCTTGAAGACTGCATTTTCCCTCTTAGGAAACTTCAGTGTCCCCTGGATCTTTTATTATCTTGCCCAGGACAACACTCTGATCTTAGGGAAATGGTGAGTCAAGACTTCCTTCAAAACTTGGGACTCACCTGAAATTTCCACCCTTGAAAATCCAGTATCCTTTATTTCAGCAAATGCATCTCCATTCCTAACTCTCCCACCTTCGATATATCACTCTTTTGCTTGAAAACCAGCGGTGCTTACCCTGACTTTCATGATCCATTATCCAATCTACCAGCATCATTTCCCCACTTTCCTTGTATGTTTTATTGGCCCCTATGTACAATTATGAGTGCACACTTAAAGAGAGCCACAACAATCACCACATATGTTGAGATTTTCTAAACCCAGTGCAACAGAGATATGTTTTGGCTCTTTTATGCCCTGAGCTCACCCTACCATCAACTTGCAGATTTGTGTTTGTGTGTGGCTAAGTCTATGTGTTTAGAAGAATTTTAAGGGCAAAGACTGGCTGAAGCATCACATTCCCCAAGCTTAGAATAGTATTTGACCTGCTGGGTGGGGAGAGTGAATGTGTATTGAAATAAGGAATGCAAAATGAATGAATGCATGAGTGGAAGGTTTGTTTCAGAAAGGAAGACAGAAGCTTCTCTATACCCAGGATACATCTGGTCATTTTCATGTCTCCTTCCTCTCTCTCACACTTCTCTGACTGCTTAAATCTTCCCTGCCCATCAAGACCAAGTCTACAGTGTGCTTCCTCTCTGAACACATCCTCTTATAGCTTATTAACCTTATAGCTGCTTAGTCAATGAGTCAACATTTATGAATTGTTCAGAGGGTGTTGAAATTGATGGGAAAGAGAATGAGCTTCCCAGAAGTTTGCATATGAGTGACTACATTTAAGTGGAAAGACTTTTTTTTTTTCTTGGCTTCATTTTCAGCCATCCTGAGCAAAGTGAAAAGTGGTCCACAATGAGAATGTAATGATCTTAATAAAGCGGTGCAGTTTGGTGAAAATCACCTCCCAGATATTAGAATTGGGCCACAATAGGTGGGTTCTAGGGAACTCCATTGCCTACTGAAGTCAGTGGGGAAATAAGCCCATCCACCCATTTCAGAGGGTGCCTTTACTTAGGTATGCATGAGATTCACCTGAAAGGTGAAACTTAGACCCTCAGAGAGAAAAGGCAGCTGCAGAGATTAGCCTATAATCTGCCTTTGTTCTCCTAGAGGTAGATATTTCACATATCAGAGAGCTGAAGTCTCCTGAAAACCACTTTGAAAAGGACTCAGTCTAGGTATTCAAAGATGAATAAGACTCACTGCATCATTCTGTCTACACCTGCCTAAGGAGGACATTGCTTCTAGGCTTCAGGCAGGGTAATTGATCTTAGTCTTGAAACCACATTATATCAGAATAGGGCTTTTGTCAGAAGCTCTTTAAGACCATGATTTCATTTAGCTTTCTTATACCTTGTAATAGAGAAACATCTTGCTTCCTTTACAGATGGGCAAAACGAAGCTTAGAAAAACGTGATCCTTCTGCAGAGGAAGTAGGGGGTGGGAGTTTATAGTGCATCCTGATTCCTAGCTCACCTGGCAACCCAAGCTCAGCTTCTCTCCCTGAATCATTTAAAAATCTCCACAATCAGCCAAAAGATTTATATTTTCTTATTACCTTAGCAGCTTCTTCAGAATAAATCTTTCTCTCCCGGCACGAGGAATGAATTTAAAGGAATATATTAAATTTCTAAAAAATGGGCTTGCAAAGCAAGATTCTGCTTTGACCCTAATATTCTCCCTTAGATTCCCTCTTGCACACAGACATCCTTATCAAACATGATCCACCTTCTCTGGAAACAGGCTGAGATTGGAGTCATGGCCAAAGGCAGGAATGGAGGTGTGGGCATTTTCACAGTCTATAATGAGCAAATGAATGATGGCTGTGAGGAATTTTGCGTGTCAGACCACTAGTTGCCAATAGTGTTCAAAGAGTAGAGGAATTTGAGCAGAATGTGATTTTTAATATAATTACATGCAGAAATAAGTTTTGAGGAATGAATTTTTAAAATTACAGTCATTGATGTTTTTGCATTTCTCTTCCATTAGAGAGAATAAAAACAATCTAATTAAAAGTACAGCCTCATGCTAGATCATCTTATGGGCTCCATGAGATTTTATACATAGGCTCACTGAACATCTGGAATTCAACTTCAGGGGCAACTTTAAAATAGATACGTAAATACATACAGATATATGCATACAACACACACACTGCTTTTCTTAAAACATGGAGTACATTTTTTACATGAACTTGATCTCAAAGGAATGACATAGAAAGCTAAAATGGTAGGCTTCTTGTGATATTCTAATTTGATTCAAAATCACATCCAATTCACATGAAAAATAACTTCTTTGAAAAAAGCGAGTTTTTTTTCTCCTGATGAGAATACACAATCACTTTGAGAAATTTGGGAATGGCTGCAAAAAGTAAATAAAACATAAAGCACACATAATCTCATGTCTCAGAAGTAGCTGTTTCATGGTTTCCTAAATTCTGTCTTTCTTGACTTTATCCTATTTTTTCACCTGTCAAGTATCATACTACCCATGGCACTTACATTGCCCTGTTATTATTCGTACTCACTGATAGCCATTTTCCACATTGATAAAAACATTAATAAGTATTATAAATAGCAAGTCAATTTTATTATACAGTTACTTTATTTCTTTATGTCGTGAATGTAGGTTCTTTGAATGCATTTCTTTCTGAAGAAAAGGTATAAACAAAGTGAGTTGGAATTTAATTTGGAAGAAGGGTATGTGACATTATAGAATGTTAAAACCAAAAGTAATTTAGAATCTAGTGTCCAGCCACCTTGTTTCATTTGGAGAGGAAAGATTTTTTCCAGAGTTACAATGTCAATGACCAATGAAGGGAGGACTGGAACTGAGATCCAGTGATCTTCCCAGATCCTCATCCTTCCTCCGGAAAGCAATTTCTTTCCAGAAAAATGATGTCCTGGTCCACTCTTTGAGAGGGATTGCTTATGAAATCAGCACCTGTGTCCCCACAGGAAGTAAAGATAGGACTAGATGGTGAGCCAATATAGGCAAGAACACCTGTTGTTATTTCAGGTTTAAACAAGGTCTTCTGCCAAACCAAATCAGGATAATGTGCTGAGAACACCTGGAAGAATGGGCTTCAAAAATTTCAGATGCCAACATCCGAAAGAGTGCCAGTGATATCACATTCTGAGACACTCCCTCCCCACAAATCTCACGTGCTCCATACCAAAGTGCCCTTATTATAATGTTCAAGCAAGGAACATGGTAATTTTATAACCTTTGCCGTGTATGTGTGTGTGTGTGTGTGTGTGTTTCCACTGCATCCTTAAAATTAGTTAAGCAGTTGGAGAAAAAGCATTCCATCCTACTGGTGCTATGGAACCAGGGAAGACATGACAGAGGGTCGAACTTGGGCAGAACTCACTTCCCCCAGATGTTTGGGACAGGCAAAGACCAAGCATTTTCATTCCTAGATGGTATAAGTAGAAGGAACATCAGAGCAATAATTTTGCTCTTTTATTAAAATTAATTTCTGAGCAACCAAGAAAGAGACAGAATGGGGCAAAGTTAGAGAAAGAGAGAAGGATAGTTTAGAAAAAGTAAATAACAAAGGAGAAATGGCGAGGGGAAAATAAGTGAAAAAGAATGCACCTTTAAGTGCTGGCAATGCTAATAAGTATGCCAATTATATGTGCATAAGAATGTTAGTTATTGTGGTCATTTTTCTGCAGAGCTTATCCTAATACCAACCCTGTCCTCCCTGATTACACAAGAAGATAGAATTCAGGTTTTGAGGAAGTTCAGTGTTCTCAGAAAGATGTTATTCTATCTCCCCTTTTGTGGAAGAAGGGAGAGGGTCTTCTCCTTGGGCCACAGAAAAGAAGATGGAGTGGGGCCAAGATAATTGTCTATAAATACTGGGCAGACAACCACAAATGTCTCCATATTGAAGCTTTAGTTGACCTGTTTACCTGCCCTTTAACTGCCAGGGCAGGAAGCTAGACACAGGGTAGATGATATGCTGATACTTTCAAGGAGGTGAGAGCAGCTAAGGCATACTCTTTATCTTTCCAGCCCAAATCTTGCTTTCTGTTCCCCATGGCCTTGTGCTTTACTGGCCTGAAGGTCTTAGTTCTAAAGGGAGGAATGCTTCTGCCAGGGCCTGATAATTTCATGAAATAGGAAGTTAAGACTGCCACTTTAGGCTTTAGACTTCTCCTGCCTCTAAATCAACAGGCAAAAAGGGAGTCACCGTGCTGACTGGGGTGACTGCTTATGACCACCAAGGAGAAATTGAACCACTTCTGCACAATGGAGGTAGGAAGAATATGTCTGGAATACAAGAAATCCTTTAGGGTGATTAAGGTCATGCCCTGTGATTAAGGTCAATGAAAAACTACAATTCAATCCTACTCATGGTACAGACTCATCAGAAATGAAGACCTGGGTCACTCCACCAAGCAAAGAATCACAGTCAACTAAGGCACTTGCTGGAGGCAAAAGAAATATGGAATGGGTAGTGAAAGAAGGTAGTTAGAAATCTCATTATATCATACCAGTATGCTATTGAGTATTATAAATAGTACATATAGTAGTCAGGGCTCACCAAAAAGACAAAATCGTCAGAATGTATACACAAATAAAAATAGATTTATTATAATGAATCAGCTGCTCTATTCAAGCCTTGAATAGATGGGATTAAGTCCACTTACATTAGGGAGGGTAATACGCTTTACTCAGTCTACCAATTTAAATGTTAATCTCATCCAGAAACAACTTCAGAGAAACACCCAGAATAATGTTTTACCAAGTACCTGGGCATCCCTTGGCCCAGTCAAATTGACACATAACATCAACCATCACAGTAGAGTACCTGACGCATAGAAATGCTAAAATGGCAGATATTGTTTTTTCTTATTAATATTTTAGATTACCTTATTTCACCTCATAGTTTCATTCATGAAAATGCAAGCAATTAATAAATACATTCTAAAGGATAATGAAGAATAGGGATGGTTTTAATAATACCTGAACTGCAACCTAGATTTGGGCTAGATTGAGTTTTGCAGGTTGCTTGATGCTTAAGCAACCTACAAAACTCAAAATATACCACATGAAACATTTTGTAGACATTTCATAGTAAGATTCATCTATGAGTCACCCCTAAAACACTCAAACACTCTTTAAAGGTGTTGGCTAACAACCTCTGTGTATCTCTATTTATAGATATATAAGTGTACATCTGGGTCTGCACAGATACTCATATATGCGTAACTCTAAAGGTTTTTGATAAGTGTGGAATAACTTAACCAACTTTACGAATTTAATTAAGCTTTTCCCCACATGGTGTGTTGGAAACGACAGAAGTTCATACAAAGACCACAATCTAAAGAAAAATTGTTTATTTTTCAAAATGGGAACCAGGTCCACAGGGCAACTGGGACATTTTGCTTGTCAGCAAAATAAATTTATTCTGAATTTATGAATGGATAATAAACCACCTTCTCATAATGATTAATGGTAATTAACCTTTTAAAGCTCCATCACTTACCTGGCCATCTCTGGCTGACAGCCTTGAACACAGGATAGAATGCTGATGGTAAAAAGACCTTCTTCCGGACTCCCAAGGTCCTGTAAGGTAGAAACCATCATTTTTGTGTGAAGAGGTGGCAAATCTGATGCAGCCCTAGATAACTTCAGACAAGAAAAAAAATATACACGTGCTCTGTAATGGGGAAAAGGTTTGTTCCTGTAGGGACCACTGGACTAGAGGACGGTCAGTCAGCTCTACTGCTTGAAGCGACGTGACTTCAGCAACGTCTTTTCACCCACTTCCTTTACCCATAAAATGGATGAGTAGCGATTTTATTAACAATTGACATTTTAAGTGAAGGGTCCTGTTGGCTGGTATAGGAAAAACAAAAGCCCCTTTTAAAACAGTTAGTATCATATTAAAGCTGTCAGCAAGTTGGCACTTGTCACATATCCTAAGACACTAGCCTGGACCCAAGATACGCTCCATGGCTTTGCTTATTCCAGCCCCCACCACCTCTGACAATATGAACATCAAAGATAGCTGGGAAGTAGATTCTGGAATGGGCCTTAGCACAAAAGATGTTTATCGGGGGGGTTCCTTAGAATCAATACTTGTGGAAGTGAGAGAAAGTAAGCAAGATTTCACAGAGAGAAACATTCAAGATGTGACGCAGGCACGACAGACTTGGCTGACCCCAAAGAGAATCCTGGAGTTAGAATGGTACATTCGAGTTGTTCTGAATTAGAGTCAATGGCAAGACTTTATATTCGTACAGTGATCAATTCCGGACTGTGGTTTGCCCCAGTAAGGATCATGATCTTGACCAATGTGGCTGTTCACAACATGAGAGAAACGCTGCGGGGGTGAGAGTTGCAAGTTGTTTGCAGATGGCATTCCTAGTTGCTGAGACCAACAGAACTTCACGAAAGGGTGGCCCATTACAGTGTCTTCCACATTTATTTATTGATTGATTAATTGGTTGCACATTTATTCAGCATTTACTATGTCCCAAACAGACTCCGCTGAAGCTGCTACCTGCTTTACCACATTTAACTCTCATCACAACCCTATCAGATAGGTATTCAAACACACTTTGTCACATGAAATGGAGGCTCAGTAAGTTGTGCAATTAGAATTCAAAACAAGTCGACATTAACCTGCATGAGTCCAGGAGTTTGCCATAAGCTGAGAGACAACTCCCATTTCTATTGTGTAAATTACCAATTGTTTTCAGTACTTACCTGATTTTTCCTTGGAGATTGGTTTTACTTTCCCCCATTTCAAATTTTATTTCTCTGTAGGATTTATTCCAGACTATAACTCACACTTCCCCAGCCAGGTGGAAGTAATTCTTTCCTCATTTTGTTTTCAGAGAATATGGCTAGCTCTAGGAACTCACAAAAGTTACTCATCCTCCCTGTGTCTCTGTTTCCATCATCTGTAATACGGGAATGATAGTAACACCTATCACATCAAATTTCTAAGAATATTTTAAAATAAATGCATAGGTATCACACAAGCAAGTGCCAAGTGTTTGCTCTTAGTATTATTTGAATATTTCATAAATAAAAATAAATCAGTGTATCACTGTTTTTGTTCATGTATCATATTCACATATAGGTAGATGCATATATCGTAAAGTTATCATGTTTATTGATCTCCTTGTTAATTAGCATCATAAGATAGAGATTGTATGATAGTTACCTTGATATACTTAGGGCTTAGCATAATATCTCATACCAGTAGGTTTACCCAGTAAAGAGCTATTATATTGAATTACATTTCAACAACAAATAGCCAAGTTTTATCAATCATAAACCATAGACATCTTTCAAAATTGTTCATTTATCTCGGTGTATTACCCTTAGCCCAAGTCACCATCATTTTTTCCTTCTGATTTAAAATCATACAGATCTTGAATCAAAAATGGCTGACATTCGTATTTAACTAGTTTAAGCCTCTATTTCTATATCTGTGTAATAGGAACAGATAGAGTACCTACTTCATGTGGCTGCAAACAGAATTAAATGAGATATGTAAATAAAGGAATTAGTTCAGGGCATGGCATATAGCAAGACCTCAGCATTTGCTGGTTTTAATCATAACAATGACAATCACAAGTACCAACCCAAGTATTTTTCTTGTTGTCGAGTTTATTCTATGCTGTTTAGCCTACTGTGGAGATAACACACCAGATTGTAAATATAATGATATTGTACAAACAGCAAACACACTGAGTATGGTTTTTATCAAATAAACTTGTTCTTAACTTTGAGCAAGTAACAATCTGTTTTAGTCTTGCTTTTTCCATTTGTAATATGGGAACAGTATTAATGCATATGTCATAGAATTTTTAGGGTAAATGACATAATCTACCCGAAGCATTTATAGATCAATGAGACCTAGTCCACAAGTATGAATGTTAGCTTTGACTCAGATGCTTAGCATGTATGCAAAATGACAATTTACAGTGGCTGCAGTGGAGTTATTGAGAGAGCTGAGTAATGCTGGCACACAGTAGGTCCTCAGCACTCACCGAAGCCTTTCTATTGCCTACATTGCTCTGTCCTGGGAGGAGATAGCTGGCTCCTCACACTACATCCTGCACAATGCCCAGGAGAATGTTAAATGGTAGGGAAAACACTCTGACGAAAGCTGTTTTAATGAGACATCCTGTTAGCTCTGGCTGCTCCCAGGTCAAGCTGCCTGTGTCAGAGCAGGAACGCTAACGGACTAGGTGGTCCTGTCTTTCCATCTGACTAGACTCTGGGTTTTTAATGAAGCAAGCAACCCACACACTCAGGCAGCTTAGGTGTGTGTATGTGTGCCTGTGTCTCCAATGATAAACACTTTTCAACCTAAAAAAAGACTAGAGAGAAAACGACAGGACAGAGAGGCTCAAAATGTCCTCTGATTTGCACCAATCGGAGAGAAGCCGACCAAGATCTTCCTACACTTGTGGTTGACCCTCACACAGGGCGGAGAGGATAACAAAACACGCTGCTTTTCCAGGGGGCCATAATACACTCAATAGCATGAACAAAGAGTCGTGTCAGCCGCCTGACTTCTTAATGATGAATAATTCATACACATCAAAGCAGCCCTCACAATGTATTTTTTTCCTGCGGCCTCAAAGATAATGAAGCAACAGCAAAAATCCCAAAAGGGGAAAGTTTTTTCAAATCACATCATCTTCCCATCTCTCCTCCCTACTCTGTAATATCCATTCTCTTGACTTGATTGGAATCAATTGTGATATTAGTTTATAAACACATTATTAAATCTTTTGATTTGCTTTTTTTTCTGTGTAATGGCAAACTCCTATTCAGCCCTCAAAGCCCAGCTCAAAAGCTATCACTTTTTGAAGTCAACTCTGCCATCCATTTTCCCAACAGCCAGTCCAATCAATCCCCTTAGGTTAAGCATATTTTCTTTAGTACAATCATTACTAACATCTTATTCCTTGAAATCTTTGTCTCAGACTTGGAACCACTTAAGCTTAGACACACTGTCTTATGTATTACAGAATAACTAGCACTAAATTTAAAGCCTGGGATACAGTAGGCACTCAATCAATGTTCATAGAAAATTGGAATGACTTGAATTCTTGAAATAAACAAAGATCATACTTAAAAGGAAGCACTGGAACGCTAATAAAGATTAACTCTATGAAAGGGAAAATTAGATGAAAAGAGTATTTCCAGAACCTCACAAACATCATTGAGGATTATTCTTATCATTTAGCATTTACTAAGAACCTAAATCAAAGGCTTAGAAATGCAAGGAATGGGGGGATCTGTTTGGAGGGCTTATCAGCACTCTTTAGGAGGGCAAGCATGTTAAAAAGAAATGTTTATCAGAACTGAGATAAAATTAAAATGGCAGAATCACAATCTGGGTTGTGTTTATAGTCCGTCTTAAAATATAAACTCCTTATCCTCCCTTTCTTTTTGATCATCACAAATGACAATTTACTATAGACATACACACATCAAAATGCAGATGTTACCCACTTTTTGTATTTCTCAACTGGCTGCTGTTTCAACAAAACACCATTTCAATGTCAGGAGGGAATACATTTCTTTTTTGGAGTAAATGCTTGTTATCAAAGGAAAAAAAAGATATATTTTTTAGATAACTCTTTATTCACTGAAAACATTATATTGCTTATTATGTGTCAGGTGCTGTACTCATCACAAAGGGATATTTGTATTGTAAGTCATAGGTCTCACACTGAAAAAACCTTATAGTTTATTAAGGTAGAAAAATGCCATGAGATGATTATGAGAGGACTTCAAAATTTTCATAGAAAATGCATATTAAAAAAAAACTATGCATTGATTAAAAAAAAATGTTTGCACCAAAATAAATTCATACTAACTTGTTATAACATGTCTGAAGGGGATCTAGTTTGAGGGACTAAGAAGGACAAGACATCAGTTTGAAAAGAGTCCCTCTCACAGCAACAGGAATTCTGCTAAAATTGAAGCAAGTGGCTGAGTGCAGTGGATCATGCCTGCAATCCCAGCACTTTGGGAGGCCGAGGCGGGTGGATTACCTGAGGTCAGGAGTCTGAGAGCAGCCTGGACAACATGGTGAAACACCACCTCTACTAAAAATACAAAAATTAGCTGGGCATGGTGGTGGGCGCCTGTAATCCCAGCTACTCAGGAGGCTGAGGCAGGAGAATCACTTGAACCCAGGAGGTGGAGGTTGCAGTCCACACCATTGCACTCCAGCCTGAGTGACAGAGCAAGACTCCACCTCAAAAAAAAAAAAAATTGAAGCGAGAATGAACATCAAATTTATGGTAAAGTTTGAGTGGAACAGTGGTCAAATTATCGATGTTTGAAAAAGTGTATGGGACAGAGTTCCCCAAAGAAATAAGCAGTTTGCAAATGGATACAAGAGGACAAGATGATGTTGAAGATGAAACCCATAATGGCAGACCGGCCACATCAGTTTTGGAGGGAAAACTTCATCTTGTTTATGCTTGAATTGAAGAGGACTGGCAATTACAGTATAAACAATACCCAATACCATAGACATCTCAATTAGTTCAGCTTACACAATTCTGACTGAAAAATCAAAGTTGAACAAACTTTTCACTCAATAGGTGCCAAAATTGTTATACACAGATCAGTTACAGAAAAGGGATCAGCTTTCAGTGGAAATTTTTAACAAGTGGGATCAAGGTCCTGAAGCATTTCTTCAAATACTTGTAACAGTGAATGAAGCATGGCTTTACCAGTACCATCCTGAAGACAAAGCACAATCAAAGCAAAGGCTACTGATATGGTTGGGCTGTGTCCCCACTCAAATCTCACCCTGAATTGTAGCTCCCATAATCCCCATGTCATGGGAGAGACTCAGTAGGAGGTAATTGAATCATGGAGGTGGGTTTTTCTCATGCTGTTCTTGTGATAGTGAATAAATCTCATGAGGTCTGATGGTTTTGTAAAGGGCAGTTCCCCTGCACACACTCTCTTGCCTGCCACCATGTAAGACATGCCTTTGCTCCTCCTTCACCTTCTACCATGATTGTGAGGTCTCCCCAGCCGAGTGGAAATGTGAGTCCATTAAACCTCTTTTTTCTATATAAATCACCCCGTCTCAGGTATTTCTCATACCCGAGCTGTGTTAATTCATTAGTTCAAATGGACTTAATACAGCTACCAAGAAGTGGAAGTGGTCTAGTCAAAGCAAAAGTGGACCAGTCAAGAGAAAAGATTGTGACAACAGTTTTTGGCTCAAGACGTTTTGCTTGGTGACTTTCCAGAGGGCCAAAGGGTTTCTTCTTATAAGTGTGTTCTGAGAAAATTAGTCAAAGCTTTAGCAGAAAAATGCACAGGAAACTTTCACTAAAGTGTCTTTCACATCCATGGTAATGCTCCTGTTCATTCTCTCATCAAACCAGGGCAATTTAGCAATAGTTTCTGTGGAAAATCATTGAGTATCCACTTTACAGTCCTGATTTGACTCTGACTTCATTTTTTTGTTTCTAATTCTAAAAAATCAGTAAAGGGTATCAACTTTTCTTCAGTTAATAATATATAAAAGATTGCATTGTAGTGGTTAAATTCCCAGGGCTCTCAAGTTTTTATAGGGATCGTCCAAATGGCTTTTATCACGCTTACAAAAGTGACTTACACCTAGCGGAGCTTATGTTGAGAAATGAAGTTTATGTCTTTATTATGTAACTTTTAATTCAATTTTTCCATGAACTTTTTGAAATCCCATTGTGTTTTAAAATATTTATTTCTGCTTTATGTAGAGTTATGGTTTTGCAGAAGGTGTGATAACTGATTCATTCTGGAAAGTTAGAAATGGCTTCAGAGAAAATATGATTTTTAAAATCTTCTTCTCATTATTTTTAGACAGGGTTTTACTCCAGTCACCCAGGCTGGAGTGCAGTGGTGCAGTCATGGCTCACTGCAGCCTCAACATTTTGGGCTCAGGTTATTCTCCCGCCTCAGTGCCCTGAGGAGCTGGATCTATAGGCATATGCCATCACTCCTGGCTAATTTTTGTATTTCTACTAAAGATGAGGTCTCGCTGCATCACCTAGGCTGGTCTTGAACTCCTGGGCTCAAGCGATCTGCCTGCCTCAACTTCCCAAAGTGCTGGGATTACAGGTGTGAGCCACGACACTCGGCCAATCTGATTCTTGACGGGCAGTTAAAAGGATATTTTCCACTGGACCAAAGGCAGCTGGAGCTTATTACGAGTCAGTGCTTTCAAAGATCTGGAGATGTAGAAGGTATTGACGGAAAGTTTTATGCAGCTGGGGTACCTAATTCAAGGCATGGGATGAGGCAGGTGAAGAGAGAGAAACTAGAAGATGCTTATTGCTTGAAATTACAATTTAATAAGTATAGTTTTTGCTTCATTCTAAGATGATACTGTCAGCCTCGTGGGTGGTAGAATGGGAAAAAATGCCTACTAATTAACCATTTCTTTGCAGTGAACAAATGATGACAGTTTGAACCAAGACTGTGGAATGGAATGAAGAAAAATAGATCAGGTCACTGAAATAATCAAAAGCTTTTGGGGATTAATAAAATGCATAAAAATTGAACCTGAAGGTAAGAGTGAGGCGGAATCAAGAATGGCTGAGTAGGGAAGGGAGGAATGATTTATGAAATTAGTTAAAAGTTATATAATTTCAAAAGAGGTAGGAACATAGACCAGTTCATTTAAAATGAGTATGTTGAAACCAAAGATAAAAAGACTTGCAAATTGAGACATTGTATGTTGTGAGTGAGGGATGAAGGAAGATGGCTTGGGCTACAAGTCTAGTCTGTTTTGGCTGGTAGATAACAAAATACCATGAACTGAGTAGCTGATAAACAACGGAGATTTATTTCTTACAGTTGTGGAGACTGGGGAGTTCAAGATTAAGGCCCTGGCAGATTTAGTATCTGGTGAGGGCCCACTATCTATTTCATAGAAACTCCTAGCTGCCTCCTCACATACATGGTAGAAGGGGAAAGGGGACTCTCCTCAGCTGCTTTTATAAAGACAATAATCAGTTCATTCACATATCACCCTCATGACATAATCACCACCCAAGTGTCCCACCTCCTAATATCATTAGCTTAGGGGTTAGAATTTTGATGTATGACTTTTGAGGGGACACCAATATTCAGACCATGCAACGAATTACAGCAGGACTGATATCTGTAATTAGCTTCCAGATCATATACCTGAACTTAAAAGAGGGATCTTTAAGGATTATTGGTGAAGGTGTGTTTCAACCACATCAGGTAAACTGGTGAAGAAGGCCATGAGAAGCACATCTTGCTTCTCCTCTCCTACCCTCACCTGAAACCTTGAGTTCCTTACCCAGTCAGCAACTAAGATGTTGTTATTCATGATTCTATCCTCCATCCTCCATCTCTTGTAGAATCAGCTGAGAACAATGGCTGCCAAAGGTGTCCAGAGGAAGTCTGCAGGACCTGGGTCTCACCTAGATGGAACATTCTTTGAAATCAGGTAACAGATACAGTTTGGGCTAAAGAGTGGAGTAGATATGGGAGGAAAGACAGAACAGAGTCATTTGTGGAGGAATCATGGCTATGACCAGAAAGATTCAAATGGAGGTTACCTGATGCTCCAGGCTGACAAAGTAAGCATAGGGCCACGTGGGCAGCTTAAGAACCAGTCCTCCATCAGCCTATACTTCTCACCTAGGTGAGTTTAGGCCATCTTTGATTATTGTCAGTTTATGTCTCACCCAGTATTGGCAGGAAAGTTGCAACATAGCTTCTTAAATAAGGCAGGAGAAACCCTGCCTCTTGGTAAACATGTAGAAAGCCTGCCATTGGTTAGACTTACTAACTAAATAATTTTAATGCCTTGTCAAGCAACTAAAACTGTGTCATATCCATTTCTGAAATACAAGATGCTGGCTCTTCATTCATTCATTTTTAACAAATATTTACTGAGTGCATACTATGTGTTAGGCATTATTCATAACCCCGAGGATGTGAAACAGCAAAAAACAGACGTAATTCCTGTTTCCATGGAATTTTCAATCTCTTGAGGAATGATAGACATTAATAAAATAATCACAAAACTAAATAATTAATTAAAACTGAAATTAGAGCTCAAACAGGAAGAAATACATTTCTATGAGAGCATGTATCAAGCAGACATGACTTGGACTGAGAAGTAACATAAGGCTTTCCAAGAAAGTAAGACTTGAGCTGTGAACTGAAAAACAAGTGTGGTAGACCCAAACAGCAGAAGTAGCACTTGCAAAGATCCTGTGGCCAGAGGCCCCGAAAAATTTCTATTGTGGCTGAGATACAGAGAAAAGACATCCTCTGAGAAGAGGCTGAAGTCAGGGGAGGAGCCATACAGATTCCTCGCTAAGGTTTTGGATTTTTCTCCTTATCACTCTTAGAGCAGCAAGTTTCCGTAGACAAGTAATTTCCATGATTTTGTTGCTTCAAAAGGCATACTGCTTTTATTTACTTACCTCTTCACAACCACATTTCTTGGCCAGTGCTATGTATCTGTCTGAGAAGCAAGTCAGAGACGGAGAAATAAATCAGATAGGTTTACAACCCTCTAGAAACCCACTGTTTAGAAGAGAGGCAAGTAGCTAGGTAATGAAGCAACTGTTAAAATAATGGTAAGAAAAAGAAATGCCTGGAGCGGGTAGTAGGACAAGCCTCCTCACTAGCCCTCAGGAAGCAAGGACAAATTCCCAGACGAGTAACATCTGAACCCAAAGGGCACAGAATAATAGCTCATATCTGTTAAGTGCTTACTGTGTACCAGGCACTAGGAAGGGCTTTTCGTCTATATTTAAGGTAATAAAAGCCATATGAAGTGTGTTCTATTATTATCCTTCTCTAAAAAGATGCAGAAACTGCGGATTGAAAACTTGAACCAATTTGTTAAAGATCACACAGTTGGGACAGGGGAGAGCCGAGATTTGAACAAGGATGCTGTTTGCTAAATGTAAAGGCTGGAGGAGAGGGAGATTGAATTGTATATTTCAGATCAAAATATTAAAACATGAGATATGTTGATTTAGAATAATTACAGCCTCTTTGAGAAATGTTTGAGGGCTTGTAAGTGCAGTTATCTTTGCCGAAATTTGGGGATAAGAGCTTGAGCCAAAATAACACGAACCTCCACTCTTAACATAGTGGAACCTTTTGTGCATCGAGCGTTTCAGAAATGAGAACTGCATATGCATCAGAGAGCACATTAGTACTTAGACAATCCAAAAAGACCTGTTTTTATATCATTTGACTTTTCTTCTTTCCTCCTGTAATTACTTCATTTCAGTGAAATCATGCTGTATTATGATTTAACAACTGGAACAGTCACTTAAGCACTGATATTTTGCAAGCTCCTTTCTGATGTTCCCACCCACAATCTGGCCTAAAAAGGGAGAACAATGAGCGATCACTTAGGGGCCCAGGTAAACCATGTAGAAGTGCTCACTGGTCAGTTTTGCTGTTTGAATCCTGCCCTGGTTATCAGCTGCCAGTATTCTGTCAGGAAACTCTGAGGCACAATAATCATCAGGCTAAGCAGGAAAGAGATTGCAATTTTTAAAGCATAGAGAAATTGGCATGGGGTAAAGATGTTGTAACTACAGGTTGCAACCATACTTCTTCTTTTAAAATTGACTCTTTCCTTCCACAATGTTGTAAGTATATTTCTTTCCTCAGCCACCTCTAGATAAAAAGACAAAATGCCTCCCAAAGCTACAAGATGAACTTCAGAATTCTAATTGTTCCCATGCTTCCTGAAGATTTGAAATTCTAGCCTGTGCTTCGTTCCCATGCAGTTCTTGTCAACTTCACACATGTGTAAATAATCAAAGGTATCTAGTGGTCAGTGAGTGTTTTCTTTGTAAAATGTATATCTACTAGGAGTAGGTACAACTCTGAGTACAAATAGTGACTTTTCTGAATTACAGACTTTTAGCCCAAGAAAAAAAGTAAATCTTAAAGACTGCCTTCTAGGCCCTGTAGTTTGATAAATAAGGGGGCTTTGGCCCTGATGAGGATATGAGCTGCCCAAGCTTGCAGGGTGAAACGTGGGCTTCCTGATCCTAAGCTGCTATTGTTTCAGCTGTGCTGCCCTGACCTAAAATAGCTTTGCATTTCATACTAAGCAGTATGTCCCCTTACTTCCTAATCAAAGGCATAATCAATCATCATTTGCAAGGCATTCGTTTTGAGAAGTAGGAAATGAAAATTCCCCAAATGTGGTTACATTCTAATTTGCAGGGAACCATTGATTCAGGAAAAGGAACACCTTTAAGGGAAGGTCACCAAAGTGTGTGCTGGTGCAAATTGTGCCACTAAAAATTACTGTGAATCTAGAGCAGGGGTTGGCAAACTTTTTCTGTAAAGGGCCAGATGGCAATTACTGTAGGCTTTGTGGGCCAAATTGTAGTTACTAGCAACTCTGCTCTGCACCAAGAAAGCAGCCATAGGTAATACAGAAAGGAACAGGCATGGTTGTGTTACAATAAAACTTTATTTATAGACACTGAAATTTGAATTTTACATGCTTTTCGCGTGATATAAAATTTTATTTTATTTTTTGATTCTGAAAAATAATTTTTAAAAGTGAAAAACATTCTTAGCGCACAGTTATACACAAATGGGCAGTGGGCTGGATTTGCCTCTCCTGCCATAGTTTCTGATCCCTGAGATAGAGGAAGAGACTTCTAGCTGTTTCTCACTGTGGCTTGTACCATTAGAAAATATACATATGATGGTAAAAATAATTATTTTTAGTACAAATCCTGATTTTCATTGTACCAAATGAAAAAATATCTAAATATTTCCCTGTCCAAAATATTTAAAGGAATAAAGTAAATCTCTTTACTTCCTAGATTATAATCTTTGTCAAATAGCGCTATATTTCATTTGTCTTCAAATAATCAACATCACCAGTACCTAATAAATGATTCTTTGCCGGAATAAACCATGTCTATACCCTCTTTAGGATGCTTCAAAATCTCCCTCTCACTGTAGATTTCATGATTCCCAGGACAATTTTAGTGTTCTTTTTATTTTCATTCATGTATTTGCTTATTTATTCAGTAACTATCTCTTGAACACCTATATAGTGGCATTCAAGGCTCCCTATGACATGATAAGGGCCTGATTCTGGTCTCATGTCATGACATGCCTGTATACACATTCATTCACTTATTCAGCCCACAGATACTGACTGTTTAAAATCTGCCAGAGCCTGTTTGAGCCACTAAGAATAAGTAGTGGACAAACCACTTAGAATTCCAGTCCTCATGGAGCTTCCAGTGAGGATATTGTTAAAAACAATCACTACAAATGAATGAGCTGCAACTTTCACAAAGGCTAGTAAGAAAAAGGACTAGGCGCTGTGAGATGGCATTTCTCTCTATTCCAGTTATGCTGACTGTCTTGTGAGTTCCAACACTAGCTGTGCTCACTCAGGCAAACCCCTTTGATACAGTGTCCTGAGCCTCAAATTCTGGGTAATTCCAATCATCCACATTTAAAGTTTCCCAAAATGGGCTCCTTTCCTTGCAAGCAGTCTAACTCCGTCTGCCCAAGCAGAGTGGGCCATACCTGCTGCTGTGCCCCATAGCACGCTGCCTTACTATGATTGCTTCCTTTCCATCTCCATTTTTTATTAGACTTGGAACCCTTCAAGTAATCAAAGAGGTCTCACTCAGCATTGTTAGCCCCCATGCCAGTTGCCTGTCACAGTGTCAGGCTCAGCAGATAGGCAATGTTAAACAAATGCATAAATAAATGAATGAATTCAAACATGCGTATATCATGGTGGCAGGTCAAGTTCATGACACATGGAGACTCACTCACTGGAATGTGTATATTGTACATTAAAAATAAGTCAGCATTTATCAGACACTTGTCCCTCTTTCCTCTTCCCCTCCCCACAGACACACCTTTAATTTCAAAGCAACTTCGTTTATACTTTGTTGTTTATTCCTGAAAATTCACCTTGAAGGTGGAAGGTCAAGTTTCTTTACTCTCATTTTTTTAATTAAAGAGCCTGTCATGCTCCATTCAGTTTGACTCCACACTCAGCAATTCCAGAAGAGAAGTCCTTCTTATTTGAATGGGGGCTGGGAAGACAGCAATAATTTGCAGAATCCGACAGAACCAGGCTAAAACATTTTTCTCCGTCAATAGATGACACCATTTAACCCCAATTAACTCACATCTCAGGTTCAAGGCTTCAGGTTTACTAACCTGAATCAATACCCCACTCTATCAATTATGTAAATTCAAACCAATGACATTCCTTGACATTATTTGGAATTGGTGTTAAAATCCTGCCAAGTGGGGCATCATTGGGAGCTAGATTATGATCCTGTAGGAAAGTATGGTAGGTGGATCATATTTTGGTTTTGCGGGGGGAGGGGGGTTGTGTGTAAGATTGGAAAAAAGAATCACTAGATGGTTTCCTGAGACAGTGAAGAAGACAAAACACACATCGAGATTCTTTAAATTTCTTCTTAGGGCTGTCATTTATGAAAATTAATGAAAACCATTGAAGAGGATGTAAATGAGCAACTAATAGATTTAGAAATCTACTCTCACTCACTCTTCCTTTTCCCCTGTGAGAGGAGGCAACACAGTCTAAAGAAAGAGGGAGGTGAGCAGCTAACTAGGGAGCACAAGCATTGAGCTTAGACAGACCTGGGCTCAAATGCAGGTCTCTGCATTTCTGTACAGCCAGAGGCAATTCATGATAGCTCTAAAAGCCTCTTTCACTTCATCTATAAAGTGAGGCTATGACTCATTTCAGCAAAGATCTTTGCAAATATTACGCAAAACCTGTACCATCATCTGTGAAGTACTTGGAGCCAGGAACATAGTCTGTGCTCAATAAATATTGGCTAACATTAATGTTACATCCATAACTAGATGTTTTAATGTTTCAAGACTCCCAGACTGGTTTCAGTGCTGTCTTTGAATTTTCTTTTGTTCAATCATTCATTCATTTGTTCAGTAAATCTCTGTTAAGCAGCTAAAAGTCCTTGAAACTGCATTACATCCCCAGGGAAGAAGAAATAAATGAGCAAGCCACAGCCCCCTTTTCTCATGAAGCTCACGGTGCTCCCTAACCCACCACAAGTAAATATGTCACTTTTTAATCCAGATAATCAAACAATCTCAAGTTTTCTGATGTAAGCAGTTAATCTGCCAAGAACTTTCCTTCTGTGCTTGGCACATTGTAGTTGCTCAGTAAATGCCAATTAAATGAATAAATGTCAGTTGAGTAAATAGAAGGGTGATGTTAGTGCGTGTCTCCTGTTCCAGAACACTGATGTATGAGTCAGAGGACATAGTCCCTTTTTAATGTTTTCAAGAGATTGTGTCTGTAAGTGCATGCACATGCTTTTCTTAATTCACTCTGAGTCAAAGAGAACGTCTTGTGGAGATTTGAACATATTTAGGTTCAAATTCTGGAACTAAACTTTCTATCAGCTGTCATGACAACTGTGTTTTTGAGGCAATTAAATACCAATCTGAGTATTAGGAAGGGCCAGTCATTTCTGGAGAGGACTTTGGTTGGAGAAGGCGAGTCCTATTCAACTCTAGGCCCTGCATTTTACAGTCACTCCTCTCAGAAGGAGGTCCCAAATCCCTCACCCCGCCTGTATTAGTTTGCTAGCCCTACTGTAACAAAGCACCACAAATTAAGTGACTTCAACAACAGAATTTTATTGTGTCACAGTCCTGGAGCTTTGAAGTCCAAAATCAAGGTGTCAGCAGAGTTGGGTCCCTCTGAGGGCTGTGAAGGAGAATCTGTTCCAGACCTCTCTCCTTGGTTTGTAGATGGTCTTCTGCTTTCACATGATGTTCTAGAGAGAACTTCACATGCCTTTCCTCTATGGGTGTCTGTGTCCGAATCTTCCTTTTTGTTTTGTTTTGTTTGGGTTTGGTTTGGTTTTTTGAGACAGAGTCTCGCTCTGTCACCCAGGCTGGAGTGCAGTGGCGCGATCTTGGCTCACTGCAACCTTCGCTTCCTGGGTTCAAATGATTCTCGTGCCTCAACCTCCCGAGTAGCTGGGATTACAGGTGCCCACCACCATGCCCAGCTAATTTTTTGTATTTTTAGTAGAGACGGGGTTTCACCATGTTACCCATGCTGGTGTTGAACTCTTGAGCTCAGGTGATCCGCCTACCTCAGCCTCCCAAAGTGCTGGGATTACAAATGTGAGCCACCGTGCCTGGCCCAATCTTCCCTTTTTATAAGGACGCCAGTCTTATTGGATTAGGAATCATCCTAATGACTTCACTCTAACTTGATTACCTCTGTAAGGACCCTATGCCCCAATAAGGTCACATTCTGAGATATGGAGCTTAAGACAGCAACATATGGATTGTGCGGAGGACACAATTCAATCCTAACACCTTTTCACTGTCATGAGAAATTGGACCTTATTAGAATGCTATGCATATCCTCCAAGGTATCATAAAGATGGCATCAACATTCTCTTTCTAAAAAATGTCCATAGGTTTTTGGGGAACAGGTGGTATTGGGTTACATAAGTTCTTTAGTGGTGTTTTGTGAGATTTTGATACACCCATCACCTGGGCATTCTTGTGGGGTAAGGTGGTATCACATTGTGGTTACATTCCCATTTTATAGAGAAGAAAAGTAAGGCTCAATGGGGTGAAGCTGCTTGCCTCAGGTCAAAGAGCTAAGAGAACAGGACTATACTCCTCATAGCATGATGCTATGCTAATACGCATTTTTTTTATCCCATCATGTCTAGATGTTTCGTGTTCTCTTTATAAGGCAGTCAGAATCTCAGGTAGAAGGATAGCTACTGTAATTTTAGTGTGCGACTCCATTAGAAGAAGGGCAAAGTCTTCTAGATTCCTCCAACCTCAACTTAAAATTAGTTTTGTGCAGGCCTGGCAGGCACAGCAATAAAAGAGATCCAAGGTACATTTACCTGGCAGGTGGTAAACCTACATGACCATGAAAGCTGCCACTATTTTGCCTTCTGCAAATGAAATGTTACTTCCCCCCTTAAGACCCTCCACAGATTTAGTTTGTAGGCTAATCACAGTTCATTTAAGAACAAGAGAAACGTCATCCCTACTCTGATGTGTGATCACAAAATAGAACTATCTTTAAATTCCCTTCAAAAGGGGCAATGTTTATGAATCCACTTTCAGTGGGGCATATAAAGGGATTTGTGAAAACCTGGTGTGATCTCAGCAATGCAGAAAAACAGTGCTGCATTCATTGAGCGAGCCCAAATGTGAGCTCATGAGTGGCACTGTTCTTCTGTATCCCTGGCCTTAGGGGTTGAGGTATTTTCAACCTCCTGGGTTTCTTAGGGCTTCTGGAACTTTTCTTTCTTTTTTTCTTTCTTTCTTTCTTTCTTTCTTTCTTTCTTTCTTTCTTTCTTTCTTTCTTTCTTTCTTCTTTCTTTCTTTCTTTCTCTCTCCTCTCTCTCTCTCTCCCCTTTCCCTCCTTCCCTCCCTCCCTCCCTTCCTTCCTTCTCTCTCTCTCTTTCTCTTTCTTTCTTTCTTTCGAGACGGAGTCTTGCTCTGTCACCCAGGCTAGAGTGCAGTGGCACGATCTCGGTTCACTGCAACCTCAGCCTTCTGGGTTCAAGCAATTCCCCTGCGTCAGCCACCCGAGTAGCTAGGACTACAGGTGTGTGCCACCACACCCAGATAATTTTTTTTTTTTTATTTGTAGTAGAGTCAGGGTTTCACCATGTTAGCCAGGATGGTCTCAATCTCCTGATCTCATGATCCACCCACCTCGGCCTTCCAAGTGCTAGGATTACAGGCATGAGCGACAGTGCCCAGACTCCTCTACTTTTTTGCTTATTAATTTATGTGTTTGTTCTTTGTGACCTTGATTGAAAAATTAAAAAAAATACAAAGGGACACTTTTCACCCACATCATCCATCACAGCTCTGGCTAGGTCTTGATACCAGAAATGCCAAATTGCCTGGCTTTGTCATTGGGGCTTTACTTTCAACGACTATGTAAAAGCAGCAACTGGATGTGATTTCCTAATAAAGGCTTAGGAAGTCTTCCAAGCAGCTGAGTTTCTTTTGCAGAAAAGGTAGAAAAGGTTGTCAGCAATAGAGGTTAAAGCAACATCTTTCAAAGGCAGAAGGATAATAAAATGTTTTTACTTTTATGTACTGGTTATTTGCTGTCTGATATGTAATGCTCATCATTTCATGTTGCATTCACTTCAAATTAGGGATAATATTCCCATTTTTCTGATTAGGAAACTGAGACTCAGGTGAGTTAAGTAATTTTGCCAAATTCATGCAATTCATTTAGACTCCAAAGTATAGATTTAAACCCATACTGACTTGACTCTTCTTACTGTACTATGATTCCACTTACTATAAAATATCCATATTAACCCAAATATCTGCTCACTTGTGGTTTGTGCTACCTTTGTGACACTGAAGTCTTTCACTTTACAAATGATGAAATATATCGGTTCTCTTAATAATGCCATTAGAGATACAGTTCCAGAAAGTTTGACAATTTGTTAGATGTCTCCTCATTTAGGGTAAAGCTTACTGTTATCTTCTTTAGACCCTTCAAGGACAATTTCTGTGAATCTAATTCTCTTAGTGAAAAAAAATTTGAAGAGCTAACATCTAAATTCTTATGGGCCTGGCTGTCATTTAACATCTCCTAGAGAAGAGTAGTGCGGTAGAAATAGTACAAGCCTGCAAATTAAGAAACTTGAGTTATTCGTTTTCATTCTGCCTTTGACTGGTTGCATGACCTTTGACAATTCCCCCAAGTCATAAGATGTCGTTTGTAAGATGAGTAAAGAATGAGCATACTGTTTAAACACACACACACACACACACACACACACACACAATAAATACATTTAATTATAAATACTCAATAATTTTAAGAATTCTACTAAAATTGGCTTCTGTACTAGGGCTCTTATATACTTTAAGTATTAAAATTATTCCTCTTAAGCAGATGAGATGATTAAGCATACCAGAGATGTAAAGAGCTTCCATACTCACACAGTGGAGAAGTTGCAAATCAAACTCAGGAGTGTCTGGTTCCTAATTCATGTTCCTTCTACAATATTCAATTATCTAGGGTCATCTGAAAGATTTTACTATAATTCAAATACATTCAACTTTGAAAGTGAACTTGAGTCCAACAGAAGCTCAATGCATGATAATCTTCTAACAGGGTGTCTGTCTAGGACAACTAAGTTACAGAGGTGCTTCTCTGGACCACAGGAGGACCAAGCCCATGGATGTACATGGTCAGTCAATTGGATAGAGGTCTCAGTTGACCAAAGATCCCCTGAACTTGAAGGTGATCAGGAAGAGGAGGACAAGCAATCATTAGACTCATATACAGATCTGTTTCCATTCTCAATAGTAGAACAGAATATTTCATCCCCAACCACCCCACCTGCCTTGAGAATTTGGCTTGTTAGTCATACACCTGCTATACAAATTTTCCATTTCCCATTTGACTACAGTTCCACTTTTCTTGCTATGATTTCCTGTGAGGGAAAATTTATGACTTCACCTAAACAAACAACTATGACCACAACCTACTTTTGTTACACAACTGGGGAGAGTCATCTTTAAAATATGGAGTGGGGGGCATTTTGGCATCATCATTAGTTGTTATATTCTATTTCTATTCCATTTGAGACATATATATCTTTTTTATTGTAAAAAACAAAACAAGGCAAGCCAAAAAACAACAACAGTAACAAAACCCTTATACCTTTTCTGGAAGAAGAGCTCAAAATATTTAGAAATAAATAAATATTGATCAAAGATGGAGGGTAGGTTCCTACACACCATCATGAGACTCTTCAAATGATCTATTTCCATAATTCTAAAATTATTTCATTTTCTTGTTTGCTGTAATCCTTATCAGATGTCCAAGTTCTCCTCATTTTACACTGCAACTGAAACGTTTATTCAATAATTACAAATTAAGCATTTATTAAGGATCAGATAAAGTGGTCAATGGAACAGAGACTGTGCTAACCTCAGGCTCATGGTGTGAGAGTCAGATGTGAAAGACAGGTTAATATAATGTAATGCAAAGAATAATGACTTCTCTCCTGATTGGATGGAGATGTGATTTTAGAGGTGCCTTATTTCACTTAATTTAATACTTTCTCACATTCTCTGCCACAATTCACGTTTCAGTTCATTCTGGAACTTGGATCATCTTCCTTAAATACAGGTCTAAATATGTGTTCTCCAACCTCTTCTAACTTACTAAGTTGTCAAGTGTCCTCTATTTACCTTTATAATTGAGACTAAATCCTCAGGGTGTCTCAATGGTCTAGGCTCATGTTATGCACATCAAGACTTATCTTCCTCCCCCTCCATGAATCTTGCACTCCACATAAGCTCTTTTCATGATCCTCCTCATATTCATAGGAAAACTCATACTTACTAATAACCTTTGCTTTTGCTGTTTCTCCCATCTCACATGACCTCTACCTGTGAAATTTCTAAGCTTCAGGTAGGCCCCAGCTCTGAACTCAACTCTCTCCTTATCTGCCCCAACTAGGTCATGGAATCTTAAAGATAGCTAGATCATCTATGGGCACACTCATCCCAGTTGAGTAATTTCATTGCCCACCTCTAAGGTAATGAATAATACCGTCTTCACTCTATGTTCGATGACAAAGTGATCTCCACATGTTTAGGCAGCTGTACTCCTTACTGAATTATTCTTATTGCTAGGAATTTTTCATAGAACCAAAATTAACTTCTCTGAAACAACATTTTTTGGCTTTGTTCTGCCTTTTGGAAAAGAAAAATAATTCTAACATCTTTCTTATGTATCTACCAATCACATGATTGAACCCAGTCACATTTTTATTATCATCACTCTGTTCAGATCTCTTCTCCAGCCTAAATATCTTAACAGCCTCAACTCTCCTGCGAGCGGGGGAGATGTCACGCTTCCTCAACACCCTGTTCAAATGCAGTACCCCAATGCAGCATGTGACCGTAGCTGCAGTCTTTATAAAAGAAGATGGTTCACCTATCTCCTCTCTCTGTCATTGATTTTTATTAGACTAAGTTCATGATTGCTTTTTCCAGCAGCTATTTTATGCTGTTGGTCATTGTGAGAATGAGGTCAACCAAAACAGCCCATTTTTCTACAGGGACTGCCATTTATGGCTTCTCCATCCATTGCTGAGAGAGTAGAATTTAAAACCTGATCTCCGTAAGACCATGCAGTTTCCACCCCACTGTGCTCTGCCTCCATAAAATAGTTTGCCTACTTAGTGAACGATGGTTCTAAAGGATGAAAACATCAAACGCATGGGCAAAAATCACAGGTACTGATAACTGGCCTGAAATATTTAAGTGTCATATAATTCCAGCAGACCAAACCAAAATAATAGTTGTGTTTTATACATCAATGTAATAATGCTTAATATTATACTTAATAATGATGCTTTGTATTTATCCACTGCCTTTCTTCTGGAAATGTTGGCAGAGTAAAGTAAATCTAACACTGATACTAAAAAAAAAAAAAAAAACCCTAAATTAACACCAGTTTGACACCTTCCTCAAAAAAAATTCAGAAAGTACAATATAAGGCTCTCTGACAATCTGGAAATGAATGGTTTTCAAAGCATAAAAAATTGGCCTGTAGGATGACAAAAAAGTCATATGTCACCTGTGACTAGTTCTAATTCCTACCTTCAGGGTGGGTGTTAGTTTAATTTTGACTGGAGAAATGTAGAGCAGTAAAAGGTATAAAAAAACATGGGCAAGTTCACATCCTTCACTTGTCAGGGATATAAAGCAAAATCAAAATTATTTTCTAAGTCTTTGGACACAAAGTGATTATTTCTGGGGAATGTAAGCAGTTGCCAATTCCTACACGTATCAGTGGAATCCAGGTCAAGACTCAGGGGCCATCAAAGTCAAGAGAACAGGCTGGCATCTGGATAAGAATGTTAGTAGGTATAAATTAATACAGGTAAACACCTCATTTGAAATTGATGTGATTTGGCTGGGTCCTCACCCAAATCCTACCTTGAATGGTAACAATCCCCATACGTCAAGGGCTGGGCCAGGTTGGGTTAATGGAATCATGGGGACAGTTTCCCCTGTACTGTTCTCTTGGTAGTAAATGAGTATCATGGAATCTGCTGGTTTTATAAACGAGAGTTCCTGAACTCCTCCAAGTTCTCTTGCCTGCCACTGTGTAAGACATGCCTTTGCTTTCTGCCATGATTATGAAGCTTCCCAGCCATGTGGAACTGTGAGTCCATTAAACCTCTTTCCTTTATATATTACCCAGTCTTGAGTATATCTTTATTAGCAGCATGAGAGCAGCCTAATACAGAAACACTGCATCAATTACCAGGAAAGTAATTTTCAGAGGAGCCATTCTAAGGTGAAACAATGTCTTAGACATAAGAAACAATTTTCTAATGGTAAAATTTTAAATATAACAGTAAACAGAGAGAAAATAAGATATCAAACATAATTATAGGTCTTTCTATTTCTTCAAGTTAACCATGCAGTATGTGGTGCAAGAATAATTTAATATTATCAGATTGGCCAATGTTTCTTAAGCTAAGAAGGAAAATACAATTTATTTTTCTCCATGATTCTCTCTTTTACACACTAATTCCCAAATACCTGTATTTGTTAAGTACTTACTATGCACAGAAGGAAATGAAACATATGATTTTTAAACAGTCCCTGAGCTCAAGAGTTGAGTAGAATCAACAAGGAGATAAAACGTCATAAATAACCAAAATCTAGGAAGGAAGTAGCTGGATGACACAATGTACAGTTAAGGTCTCTGTAGGATTATTGGAAGGTTGACTTAATGGGGTATGGCAACAATCGGAAGTAAGACCTTAGAGATTTTTTGACCTATGGAGATAGAGAAGGGGCATCCAGAGAACAGAACCAGTAGGATATATAGATAAAGATTTATTATAAGGACTTGGCTTAGATAATTATGAAGGCTGAGAAGACCCAAAACATACCATATATTAGCTGGAGGCCTAGGAAAGCTATTTCCAGTCCAAACCCAAAGGCCTGACAACCAGAGGAGTCAATGGTGTAAGTCCTAGTCCCCTGTTTAAAGGCATAAGAATCAGGAGCACTGACAGTCAAAGGCAACAGAAAGTGGAAGTTTCAGCTAGAGGAGAAAGGGCAAATTAGCAAATTCACCCTTCCACATTTTTTTTTTTTTTTGAGATGCAGTTTCGCTCTTGTTACCCAGGCTGAAGTGCAATGGCACAATCTCGGCTCACCGCAACCTCCGCCTCCTGGGTTCAAGCAATTCTCCTGCCTCAGCCTCCCAAGCAGCTGGGACCACAGGCATGTGCCACCATGCCCAGCTAATTTTTGCATTTTTAGTAGAGATGCGGTTTCACCACATTGACCAGGATGGTCTCGATCTCTTGACCTCGTGATCCACCCACCTTGGCCTCACAAAGTGCTGGGATTATAGGTATGAGCCACCACGCCCAGCCCACCCTTCCACTTTTTTGTTCTGTTCAGGCCTTCAAAGGATTGTTTGGCTTCTACCCACATATTATCAGATTGGCCAATGTTTCTTAAGCTAAGTAGGAAAATATAATTTATAAATACAAAATACATGGAGGAGAGAAATCTGCTCTACTCAGTCTACCAAGTCAAATGCTAATTTCCTCTAAAAACACTCTCACAGACACACCTCCAAATTTTACCAGCTATCTGGGCATCACTTAGTCCAGTCAAGTTGACATATAAAATTAACTATCACAGCATCCTAAGGTGTGTAGACATCCATAGCAAAGATATCTATAAAGGAGGAGATACAGCGTTTTTGGTCTAGGGCACAGGGGGCATCACTGACACTATTTAGTGATAACTTATTTCATTGCAGATGCTGTTGCTTTAGTTAGGGTTATCTCTACGAGTTTTAATTCTAACCATAATTTTGTTGTACAATATCCAGTCTGTTATGACAGAAAACTTTTTATTAAGAAGTTAAATCACCTTTATGCCAAGCATTTTGAATTTTGTGGTAGTTTTGGCCAAAATTATTGACTTCCCTGTAGCTGTGGACATTGCTATAACCTCGTAACCTTCTTTCTGATTTTGGGCTTGTTTTGTGGCAGAGATGTTGTTATACTGGATCTGAGCCCAAGCCTCAATAGATTTTCAATCTCTCTTTCTCTCTGTCTCTCTCTGTCTCTTTCTCTCTCTCTCTCTCTCTCTCCCTCTGTATATTTCAATCACTCTCTCTCTCTCTTTCTCCCCCCACCCTCTCTCTCTCCCAGAACTTTGTCCAACCACCATGAGAACAAGTCCAGGGTAGCTTACTGGAGAAAGAAAACCCAGTTTTTTCAGCAAAGACCATTCTAGAATCCTGAACTAGCCAACTCCCAAACACATAAAAGAACTCAGACAGGATCAGCAAAGCCACCTACCCATCTTGTAGCTGACCATAAAAGCAAAAATGAGCCCAGCTAAAACCAAACACCTGCCCAAATCACCCATAGACTCATTAGCCATAATAAACAGTTGTTGTTTTAAGCCACTGAAGCTTTGTTAGTTTGTTATGCAGCAACAGCTACCTGATATACATATATTGCTCACAACAAACTATGAAATAGGTACTGTTACACATCCCCAAGTTAAAGGTGAAATAACTAAAGCTTTAGAGAAGCTAAGTAACTTGTGCTAGGTCACATTTAACTAGTATTTTAATTCAGATTGTCCTTATTTCTAGAGCCAGAAGGCTTAACCACTTGCCGATACTGCCTATCCATATGATCAAAATGTCACGCTTATATTTGGAATAAATAAAGTCAGGCACATATTAAGAAGCAGAAACAAGATGCCAAGTCAGATCTGCCTCACCCTAAACTCACACGCTTGTTGTGCTATCCTATCCTCTCTCACACAAAAGGGAAGCACTGAAAAAGAAATACCATGGTAAAGGAAAATTAAGGTCAAATCTACATGCTTTTGGACACCAGGGCAAAGAGCTTTACCTGCTTATGTTTTAAAGATGGTAAGCAGTCCTACAATTATTTTAGCAGGGGTAGTACAAAAGTGCTTACCTTCTTTAGGTAGCATAGGGGCAGCAGGAACATTTTCAAACATGCCATAACCCAAGAATGAATTTGGTATTTGTGTTTTCTGCCAAGCAAAATATCTCTCTGCAGAAAATGGTTCTCTCTTTAGCTTAAAAATAAATTCAGGATGAATAAACCTCAAAAACTTTGGGGGCTAGGTCAGAAACATATCTTCCATGCAGAACATAAACACCAACTTTTTGTAGAATCATGAAGTGTCTATATTTTTTTAAATCATAAAATATGTTGGCAAACTTTACTTCCACAAGGACCCCTACTATGAGGATAACCTTAATCTAGCACAAAAGAAAAATATTTACAGGAACTGAGGCCGGCAAGTTGTTCTCCCCTGTGTGATGTGATATACTGACTACTCTGATTTTGTGACAGTTTGATGGGCATGGTAGAAGAAAACGCTTAGGAGCATAAATATTAATGCTTAGGCAGTGATTTGTGTAAACTGCATAGCAAAAACAAAAGTACAAATATAAGTTTTTCACATATTTTGCCTCATCTACAGCATATATTATTCACCCCACATGTTTTCCATCTCTATAGCTCTTCTGAGTAACTGGAAACCATATTTCTCAAATGCTGAATTCTCATAAAAGATTTTTTTTGTTTCTTTGTCTTTTTATTTAAATCTCGGATCAGATGAGAATTGTACCTGGTTTGCAAACTGGCATTAAAGCATTCAAATTGGGTTTTAAAAGTTTCTTTTGTGACTATAATGGGATATCCAAAAACTTCAGTGTGGCAATATCAAACAGCATCAAAATATTTCTAAACTTTTTAAAAAAATGTTCTATTCCATGTCAAATGATGCAGTGTTCATAGAAGAAAAATCTGCAATTCTCTTTTGACATGATCTGTAAGTTAGGAGGCAGTGGCGTTCTTCCTTCCACTCTTAGAATTCTACAAAGTGGCCCTCAGTAGTGAGATGGGCAAAGGGGTTCTTCCTTTTCTTTGCTAGAGAATGAAGAGAAGCTGAATTCTTTCTTCTGTGCCTTGTATAATACACCCTCCACTAATACCATTACTGCTCATACCTATTGCCATTGAGAAACACTAATGTGATCCTCTGCTTCTCTTTTCCACCAATTATCTGTTCTTAAATTGCAACAGGTAGCCAAACTGGGAATACACATACTGTGACCCAAATAGATTTCCTAGCTTACCTGGTTGATCATAGAGAGCTCTATTAAGGCAGGAACTCCTAACCAGGTTACCATGTTAACCTTGCATAGTTAAAAGCCCATGAGGTACAGAGCATCGTATTCAGCCCTAAGAGTCTTCACCCACCTAATCAACAAATATTTTTGAAGTATCTGTCCACTGTCAGATCTTGTGCTTGATGCTGGGGATAGAGCAGTGTGAAATGCAACGAGACAGACATGACCCCTGGAGACAGTGGGAGAGAGATAATAATAGCAAATAAAAGGAGCAAAGTGATTAGTGATTGCAATACATGCTCTGATGGGAATAAACATGGTGGTACCATATAGAATAAGTCTACTCTGCAGAGGAGGACTTCTGTAAGGAGATGGCATTGGAGATGAGACTGAAGTGATGAGACAAAGCTCATCATGTGGAGATGGGCAGAAATACCTTACAATAAAAAGAAAACAGAAGTGCAAAGGGTCCGTAATGAGAAGAGCTTGGCATGTTCAAGGGAATAGAGCAGGTAGCAAAAGAGGAGTTCAGGAGACTGGGCAGGATCCAGATCACTTAGTGTATTAGTCCGCTTCGATGCTGGCGATAAAGACATACCCAAGACTGGGTCATTCATAGAGAAAAGAGGGTTAATTGACTCATAGTTCCACATGCCTGGGGAGGCCTCACAATCATGGTGGAAGGCAAGGAGGAGCAAGTCATATCTTACATGGTGGCAGAGAAGACAGAGAACTTGTGCTGTGGAACTCACCATAAAACCATCAGATCTTGTGATACTTACTCACTATTATGAGAACAGCATGAGAAAGACTCACCCATGGGATTCAATTACCTCCCACTGAGCGTCCCCCGTGAAACATGGGAATTGTGGGAGCTACAGTTCAAGATGAGATTTGGGTGGGGACACAGTCAAACCATGTCATTTAGACACCTGCCAACCCTAGCAAGAAGTTAGAATTTTACAGGAAGTAGAAAGTTTTTGAAGGGTTTCAAGTGGAGGTGGAACATGATCTTATTTATACAGACTCCTGCTCAACACTCAGGATTGGGACTTCCCTCCAACCTTTGTTTTGTAGGGAACATTCCCATTAGGGGGCTTCTCTACTTCTCTGGAGTCAGAACTCCATTCTCACCACAGGGATTCTGTTTACTGTCTGGGCTGCTACTTGGCTGTCTCTTCTTCCTTCTGATTCTGGTAGTGATGGCTATCTAGATATCTCTTCTCCATTTCTCTCCCACTACTTCCACATGCTCAGACTATGATCCCAGCTGAGTCTGAATTCAATGTGTTGCCTCTTTGCAGACTGAGGGTTGAGCTACTGTGAGTGTCAGCTCCAGAATCTAGAAAGGTCTTCATCTTCTTCCTATTGTAACCAGCCTCTCAGATCCTGGCATGCCTTCTGAAAGTTGAACCTACAAGAGCTATTCTAATGCTTAAAATCCCTGAGCAGAAATAGCTCAAGGCAGATGTCTACAAAACAGACACCTTATATGCTTTGTCCTGTTCTGGTCATCTGAATCTTAATTGAAATAAATACTTAGTATTTCCCAATCTTAATAAAATCATAGTGCCTTCCTTATTTTGTCCTTCCTTCCTTCCTTCCTTCCTTCCTTCCTTCCTTCCTTCCTGTCCTATTTTCTTTCTTTTTCCTTCTCTATAATCCCTCTCTACCTTCTTTTCTCTTTGGTCCTTCTCTACTATCTTTCCTTTATCCATCCTTTCTACTTCAATCACTAAAAGATGAAATCCCTTAAAGGATTTATGAACATGATAATCCTGATAATAATACTAATTATGATGATAATAAAATTATCATAGCTAACATTTATTGAGCATGTTAATGCACCAGGCCTGGAACCAAGCTCCTTACATACATATAATCTTATAAACCCTCACAACTCTAATGGGTACTATTAATATCTCTATTTAAACATGAAGAGCTTGAAACCTGTAAAAGCTAAGGCACTTGTCAAGGTCACAGAAGTGGCATAAGACGGAACTGGATGGCCCAAATACAAAGGCCATGCGTGTCTCATCGTGCTTTTTTAGATAGCTTGTATTGTGAAGCATGAGTGAGCCTATATTCTGTATTGAAATCTTTGTAAAATGTGCCCATGAAGAGACAAGGCGTTTTAAACTATCATCTGAAATAAGTTAAGTGCAATTATATAAAGGGCTGTTCAATCGAGTTCTGATGTTGACCTCTTATTCCTCCTCCCAGAAGTGCTGATTGAAATGTTTGAGAACTGCATCTGATGGACACACGTCTGGAAGAAGCCATATTGTGTGTGTCTAAGGGTGTGTGACACCACTTTTTGCCGTGAATCCTGAACCAGTCCAGATCCTCCGTCTCTCAGTTGAATATATACATCTATAAGGGTATATCTCCATTTATTTCTGCTTCCTTCCAATATGCATTTTATTGATATCTGTGATCATTTGAGTATCAAAGGAGCTCTCTGTTTTGCTAAATTTAATGCTGAATTCTGCCACCACTCTTTCTGCAGTGCTGGTAGTGTTGGTGGTGTCTGTATTTAGGGGTGAGAGTCATTTGACCACTGTCACTTGACGGACAAGTGCTTTACACCTTTTTATGAGGAAAGAGTTAATTCTAATTGTGGGTTTATTGCAAAATTAGATTATTCATTAGACAAATACAGTCCTCATAACCCTCTTCAGCCCCATTAAGTATCACCTGCTAACAGGCTCAGCAGTACCTAGGGGTGTGACAACATAATATCTGTATTCCCATTAGTGGGTTGACTCAGTTGTATCATTCATATTCAGAATAAGCACCATTTCAAGATGACTTACTTATAAAAGAATGTAATTTAAAATACAAATCCAGAAGGTTTCTGTATTTAGAGCCATGGATCACCAAAGAAACTGGTTCTATTATCACTTGATTTGCTCTATCAAATTAGACATCATTGCACAGAAGTATTTATTTGTTTTTTGTTTGGTTTTTTTTGTTTTTTTAAAGGCAGTTTCACTCTGTTACCCAGGCTGGAGTGTAGTTGCACAATTTGAGCTCACTGCAACCTCTGTCTCCAGGGTTGAAGCGATTCTTGTGCCTCAGCCGCTCAGGTAGCTGGGATTACAGGCATGTACCACCACACCTGGACAATTTTTTTGTAGTTTTAGTAGAGATGGGTTTTTACCATGCTAGCCAGGCTGCTCTTGAACTGTTGGCCTCAAGTGATCTCTGCCCACTTTGGCCTCTCAAAGTGCTGGTATTACAGAAATGAGCCACCACGCCCAGCCAGAAGTATTTTTTGACCAGACAATGTATACAGAGGCATGCACACAAAATCACCCTGTACAATGTTCTCCAAACATTAGAGCCTGGGATAAAATATGCTTTAGGACATCTCTGTAGCCTAGAGAATTGCTTCTGAAAAATAGACCAAAACTAAAATATCAGCCACTAAGTTGCTTTCGGTTGTCTTGTAAATTGCCTTCATTTTTTATACATATATTTTAAATATAATAATCCTTCCTTTTCCGTGGTGGTTTCACTTTCTGCAGTTTCAGTTACTTACAATTAACCACAGTCCAAAAATAAGTGAGTATTGTACAAGGTATTTTGAGAGTGAGAGAGACCACATTCATATAACTTTTATGACACTATATTTTTATAATTCTTCTTTTATTACTAGTTATTATTGTTAATCTCTTACTGTGCCTACTTTGTAAATTAAACGTTATTATAGATATGTATGTATAGGAATAAAAAGTGTATATAGGATTTTGGTACTATCTGCAGTTTCAGGCAGCCCATAGGGGTCTTGGAGTGTATTCCCCACAGATAAGGAGCAACTACTGTATGGTGCTATTGTGTGGGTTTGGTCAAATTAGGGAGTATACTTTTTCACATGAATGAATTTTCCAGATAACTAAGACTTAGTATTGATCCCAATGATAATTGCTTATGTTAACTATTTTTAAAAGAAACTGTAATTTAATGTAACACATATCTCTTGGCTTTTTGAAACAGAAAACACAGAAACCAAGCAAACCTTTTCTTGATGTCACAGGCTACCATTATCAATAGCTATGGCAGAGAGAAAAAGTGCTGGATTTGAAGTTATCTGATACTACGTGCATGTTTACACTCTGCTTCTCTTCACAAAGAATTTGAGGGCAGCTGACAAAATTATACGTAATACAGAAGAAAAAGAACAAATAATTGAAGGAACCAAGATGAGGAGAAAATACAGAATGGCAAATACGAAAGCCAAGAAAAATATTAGTGAACCAGGATCCTGATTTAGCACTCAGGCTGCAAGTGATGGAAATCCAGCTTGAAATTGCCTGAGGATCAATGAAGAATTAATTGCTGCATATAAAACGCTGCAGTAGTAAACAGTGGTGAAAATGGCCTTGAGGTTGACCAGAAATAGCATCTGAACACTGTCAGGACCCTCTCTATAGGTTTCTCATCTCTGTTACTCTGTGCACTGAGTCCCCACTTTTCCATTAGTTAAAGGCAAAGGAGATGGTTTGATTTACTGGAACACCTGCATTTCTCTACCAGTTCTTAGAGTAGGACCCCAGTTGGCACAGCTTGGATCCCATGGACATCTCTGGACAATTCATTCTGGCTAGGAGGATGTTTATTATGATGGAGCCATTCTCGTTCCAATGCCATTCCTGTAGTTGAGTAAATGAGTGAATCTGTTTTCTGATCAGGGAAACGAACGACCCTCAGAGAAAAGCAATAGCCACTATATAAGCATCCTACGTGGCCTCATGGAATGTTAAATATTGGCCCAGATTTTCATTTAAGCTTTTCAGTGGCCAAAAAATGCAGAAAATATGATTGTTTACATGATTCTTGATTTTTGTAACACAACAGGAAAGAGGGGCTTCGAAGAGAGTAGAAAAGAAGAGCTGGTATTTCAAGGGAAGCTCAGCTTTTCCTTGCATTGATACCAGAGATCTCTCTCACCTGGTAGTTCTTGAGTCAGGGAACAATGGAATACGTGAGTGAAGTCAGTATGTGGGATTCTAATCAGCTCTGGTCACAAGCGTGGCTTAGAATTGCATTCTCTGTGCTGACCATTGACAGACAATTGTTTCTCCTCACCTCCAGTCATCTACTTGGTCTCCTTGGGGTCTGGGTGGTCTGCTTTTGCCAGGATTCAGATCTATCCTTGTTGCAAGCAACAGCAAAAATAAACAAACGAAACGACCTGTGTCCTTCACCCACAGCAGAGAACAGAGGTCCACATCCTGGACTCAAGAATTTGCACTGAAGGAGACACTTCAAGCAGGGCTCAGGCACACAAAAGAGGCCCCAGGAATTTGGAGACCTGGGTAACCCCAGGGAAGCCTTGGCCCCACTCAGGCTGCTGTTTTCAGACAAAACTAAACAACTCCTATCAGTCCAAGCACAGAGGATATTCTCCAAGGATCATGGTCATGGAGATTTGGATTGATTTGCATTCTTTTGCCAAGGAAAGCATTAATTGGCCTTTTGGGAAGCCTACCTAGTCAAAGGCTAAAAGCTTTATTGTGCATGGAGGGCAAGCTGCACTTCCCCTCCTTAGGGACTCACCTACTCTCCTGATAATTCCATGCCAAACCACAACCTCCTAGGAGATGGATCTGACTCTCAGCCAGAGATGCATTCCAAGTCCTAGGGCTACTGGCCTGCCAACTTACTTCCATCTCACCCCCTGACAGCCAGTTCTCTCTGTTGCCAATACTGACACTAATTGTAGAGTTCCCCTACTCCACACTGCCACTTGCATATTTCGTTATTATTGCTCATCTGTGTAACTGTTTTGGAGAACAGAGATTCCTAGGTCTTTGTATCTGGATATTTCTCTAAGATGGCAGGTAACCTGCTTTATCTAACCTTCCTGCTGTCAGTGCCCCAAGAAGTAGAAGGCACCTCCCTAATTGTCTTCTATGAGTTGGAAACCAGGTAAAAAGATTTATTAGAAATATGTATAGAGTTAGAACCTGTGTGTACTGAGTGAAGTTCTAAAGGCTCCTTCCATAGTGTGTATGTGGGTGCATGAGTGTGTGTGTGTGTGTGTGTGTGCACGCATGTGTGTATTTAAAGGGCTTTTTGAAAGCCGTCTCTGCCTATCACAAGCCCTTCTCACTTATTTCCAATTTCAGGAATCCATTTTGGTAAAGTTGCTAGAAGTCTGGCCTCTAGGTAAGTGGAGCATCATTGTTCATAAAAGACACCAAGTATCCTATGAATCCCAGGCTCTGCATCTCTACAATGACTGGTGGATGTGTTTTGTGAACAGATTGGGAACTCGAATTGTTCCCATGTTCCAGTGAGAAACGTCATCACCCTGCTCCCAAACAACATACTATTTGCAAAAGAGAGACAGAGACCTGAAGTTTCTCTTTCTGAGGGTGTGTTTGGTATGGATTTGGAGAGAACCACAACTTTTCCTACACATTATTGCTCAGATGAGCTGCCCAAGTTAGGAAGAAGGAAGTTGGGGTATGGCAGGTAGTTGCAGAGGGAGGTTTATGCCCAGGTGGGGTGGGAGTCATCAAATGACACAGCTGTCCTGGGGCTCCCAACAGCTTCTCATCAAGATCCCCTGGAAATCCCCCAGCTTTGCCTCAGATATTCCAAGCTCAGTTTTGTATATGCAGTTACATCTCCCCTGCCTTCCTCGGGGGACCGGCTTTAAGTAAAGAGATGGAGAATGTGAAGTTACAGAGCTCAGCTTGCCAATACTCCACTAGAGGAAATCACAGGGCAGAATGACAAGATCACTCCATGGGGTTTAAGTACAAAGAAACAAGCCTTCCTGCCTGCGCCACCCCCACTCCCAAGCCCCACGCGCCACATGCACAGGGTGTGACTTAAGGCAAGTTGCTTAATCTTTTCAGACCTGTTTGTTCATCTGTCAAATGAGAATAGCAATGCCCAGACTCTAGCCAGCTGGGGGCCACAAGAATGCCAAACACAGTGTCTGACACATAGTCGGCACTCAAATCTTTCCAAATAAAAATAAGAACAATAATTGCATGTCTGCCTAGCTGCTTTCAGAGTCAACTCAGAGAGTCTTCTCTCCATAAACCTCTGGTAATTTCTCCAGGTGAAAGTCTGTGCTCATTCTCAGGTTTTGTTAGTGCTCTGCAGGCCCCTGGACAGGCACAGCCACATTTTGCTTTGTATTTTTGCTTCTTGGTGTTTGGGTTTGCACATGTATGTGTGTGCTGGGGTCTGGATATGCATCTATGTTTCTTCTTGGATCTTTCCAGTTGTTAAATCTACTAGTTCCAGACAGGAAATGTGACTTCATCTCTCTCTCCATGTGCTCTGTACACAGAGAGGACTTAATAATTTTGTGACAAGTTTATTTATTTACCACCATGTGAGAGCTATTATTGTGCTTCAGGCTACTTACTAGGTACTTTATACATGGTATTTTATTTAATCTCCATAACAGCTCTAGGAGATAGGTTTTATTAACTGCATCATTTTAATGACTATTTATATAGTCAATAAGGCTATAATGATCTATACTCCTACCGAGCAGATAAGGAAACTGAAGCTCTGAGGAGTTATATGATTTTCTCAGTGTTGTACAGCTACCAAGTGGTGCCCTGGGAAGTTTTCTGTGACTCTAATCCAGGCTCTGAAGTCTAATTAACCACTGGCTCTTAAAGTGTGGCCCTCACACAGGCAGCATCAGCCTCACCTGGGGAGTGGTGAGAAATGCGCATTCTTGGGCCCTAGCTCAGATCTACTGTATCAGAAACTCTGGCCGCAGATTTCATTCCTCCAGGTGACTCCAATGCACACTAAACCACCAAGACAGGCCAGGACAGTGCAATAGTAGAGTCCATGTGTCCTGCCTCTTGAATCCCTGAGTTCAAATCCCAGATCTTCCTCTTTTTAACTATACAACTCTGGGAATGATGTTTATTTTCCCTCTGCCGTAATCCTCTTATGTGTAAGATGCAGATAATAACAGGACAAATGTTGAGTTGCCAGCAGGATGAAAAATATAAATGCGTATAAGACATTTAATCCAACACCTGGTACACAGTGTAAGGACTTGCTAAATGCTACTTTTCATTATTATGATTTAATGAGTTTAGATTACTTTTCCAATGTGTTTCCTCACCATCCCACCCAAAGTCTTGACAGTTTTGTTTGTTTGTTTTTTAATAGAAGGAAAGTAACTTGGGCCTGGCCTTGATGAAGCTCCTGAATATTCCTGCTTATGATATGATGGTGTTCTGAAGACTAGCGAGCACCTTTCTTGTTTCTCTGCTGCAATCCTGAAAATGTGACTTGTGTGCATTTGGGAGAAGGGTTTGCTGCCTGGGGCAGTGCAACCTAAGTATAAAAGGCAAACTTGAATCTGTCTGCACATTTCAGTCAGGTGAGCTTGGACATGCTCTTTAACCTCTGAAACTTTCCCTCTCCTTTTATGCAAAAAAGGAGAAAATCACCTGGGTTCGGGGTGGAGGAAGCAGCAGTAATATTTACTGAGCATTTACTATGTCTCAAACATTCTTCTCAATGCTTTACATGTGTTATCTCCTGTGAGCCTACAGTTACCTGTGAGATAGATAGTAACATCATCTGAACTTCATGGACAAACTGCCACAGAGAAGTAACTTGTTGAAAGCCACACAAAGATAAGATTGGAATCCAGGAAATCTGGCTCCTCGGCCACAATTCTTAACCATAACTGCCTCAGTGCATTGTTAGGATAAATTACTATAAAGATGAGCATTAAACACACAGTAGTGCCGGGCACACGAAAGTGCTTATTAAATGTAGCTGAAACAACGAATCATCATTCTCAGTAGCAACACCAATAATATGAATGGAAGGGCAGTTTTTCCATTTGTTGCAGGTGGGATTTAATCTCCTGAGAACCAGGTAAAGAGCTCTTCATTTCACCCATGAGTTCAATCAGTACTTGGCGAAGGATTCCTTCTTTCTTCCTCACCCATCCTCCCCTGGTGAACCACTGGTGTCATTAAGAAACAGTTAACACACATCATCTTTCTTAGCTATTTTTGCTGCCTGCCATCTGGAATGCCTCGGCTCTCTTGGATGTGTTCACACTAAATCAGCAGATGAAAGCATTAACTAATTTCTCCATTTCAGATCTGCTCATTTGGATAACGATGACCTTTAAAACTAGTGTCATCCACCTCATAACCATGTGCCATATGTCGGATGTCAGATAATAAAGCATATTTAAACTTAGTGGGCTCCATAACATCTTACGGCTGGTTGGTGATTAATTAATTACTTCCTTACCAGCATCTTCCCAGTTAAGGCTGACCAGGCATTTTGTTTGCCACTTAGTGTCCATTTCCACTGGAACCTTTTCAAACATGCTCCTGGAAGACTTCATTGTGTACTGAGCTTTCTCATTCACTCTTGGCATATGGGACCAGCTATATAAAATATCTCCCCCAGATATTTTGCTTCATGCAAAAGCATAATACCAGACATTGATCCTGAGTGCCATACATTGATCCCCAAGTGCCAAGTGCCAAGATCCCATTTACTGTTCACAAAAGCTCCACAGGACAAGGGTTTCTGTGCCCATTTGCATACAGATGAGAGTGGGTCAAAGAAACTGAGCAGTTAGCACACGTTCATGGAAGGTGTGATCTGAACATGGATCTCTGCCCCCAAATGCCATGACTTTATTCTTATTTATTTTGTTTTCACTAAAATGCAAGATACCATGTTGGCTGTTTTGTTTTCCTCCCATTGAGGGAATTAAGCTTTTCCCTATTTCATGTCTTCATCAGAATGGGAAGCTTTAAAAGTTCATTCCCAATATTCTATTCAGTCTCCTCCTTGGTTCACATCAGAAGCAGAGATTCTGACAGTCACCTTGCCCAGGACCTGTGTCCCTTCCTGTAGCTGTTCATTCACAACCTCGACCAGTAAGCCATGCTGGACGCTTCTGTGCCCCATGCAATTCCTCAAAAATCTTGTCATTCTATTGTATGAACCACAATAAGAAACACAGATCACACTACTCACCCTTTCTGAACCCTACATTCCTAGGGAATGTATCTGATCCCAAGGAAGGTAACTTTCAGTCTTTGGAGGAGGTTTTCAAGAGTGATTAACCAGAATGAAAGGAAATAGTGGGGGAAAAATATATGTAAATACTTGGTTATTCATGGATATTGTGACTGAGGAGATGGTTCTCCATTCCTAGCAGAAAAGTAACTCTGAAGTTTTTTTTTATTTTTTCTAAGTCCCATCCAAGTCAGTGGAAATATTAGATCCCTTGTGATTCATATTAGGACTTGGTGAGCATCCTAAATGCCTCAACACACGTTATTCTCTTCCTCAATCTTTTCTATATACAACCTCACAATTTGGTTTTACATAAATCAGTATGTGAGACCTACCACCACCAACAACGTAACTTATGCATCAATCTATATCTTTCCATATTTTTCTCCATGCTCTGAAAATTCTGTATAGGCTAATCTAATGGTGTGTTTTTTCTTAGTTGTAATTTGTTTTACAATAATGGTTATTATACATACATTGTTAAACTTCACTATATTCATTCATTTGAATAATTATTAATTTTGTGTTATGAATATGCCATAATTTATACCCTTGTTCACTGATCAGGGGGTATTCTCTTTCCCACCCCTACTCCCATCATGAGCGTTATATATAGGTGCTTTGATTTCCAGGCTCTTGATTCCCAGAAATGAGACTATTACCTCAAAGAATAAATGTTTTTAAAGTTTAATTGCTGCTGCTAGATTGTTTTCCAAAAAGGCAAAATTTCTTTGCATTCCACCAGCAATACCTGAAGTAAACTTTCTCCATATCAAGCAGTTGAAATGGCTATTTTGTCTGATGGATGTAAAGTAGTACTCCATTGATACTTAAACTTGCATTCCATCACGACTAGTGAATTGAGCACTTTTAAAATATGTTGGTTAGCCATTTTGATTTGTACTCCTGTAAATATATTTTGCCAGTCTTTCTGTTACACTCTTTGTCTTTTTCATGGCAACATATGAAGTATTTGTACACTACAAACATTATGATTTATTATAGGTGATGCAATTTGATTTTTCCAGCTCTATTAGGCTTTGTTTCTGTTGTTGTTGTTGTTTGCTTTTCATTAACATATGCAGATTTTACCTTCTAACTTTTGTATTTTCATTATTGATTAAGAATGTGCTTCTTTCTTCTAGATTGTAAATGCAGTTTCCTGTGCTTTCTGGCAAAGTTCTTATTGCTTTTTGCTTGTTTTAAATACAACTCTTTAGTCAAATCTTCTTACAGGGTTCTTCTTTGTCATTTTTTTTGGATAATTTCAGACATTTTTTCTTTGGAATAAAATTTAAGATTTAGAAATTAATCACAGAAACTAGACTAAATGTGCCTACTGAATCTTATATATTTTCAACACTATTGGATAATATATATCATTTTTCTCTTAATTTGTGATGCAAACGATCATAGTAATAGATTGGCAATATTGTACCATCTTTGAATTCCTAAAATATATCTAACTTGGCCAATAATTTTATTTTATAAATCTTGGAAAAATTAATTGTTGTAATGCTTACATTTTTAAATTAAAGAGGAAGTTATTTATTTCCATTAGTTGAAAATGCATTTTCTCTTTCAGTAAGATATAAGCATTTTCCTGAGACAGTTTCTCTGCTATCTTGTACAAAGTATCCTTACATTTTTTTACAATATTAAAAATTAATATTTTCCCATTTAATTCTATATACTGCTTTCTAAAACAACAGAAGTTATTCTTTCCTTTCATTTTTCACATTATAAAAACTTGTCCAATAATTCTATTTTTTATTCTCTTGTATTTTAAACTATTTTTCAATGGAAGTTTTGTTATGCCTTTTATTCTTCAATATTTATAATAGTTGCTTAATTTTCTTGTCACATCGCATATGCTAAAACATTCAAGAGAGAAAAGGTAATAATGGCGATAACAAATATTGCCATGTAGTTCTTGATTTGATTTTGAAGTTGTCTTATATCGTTCTCTTTGGAATGTATTTGCTACCATTTTTGTAAACATTATGTATTACATATAGCTGGTTTATTTTTCTTATTCCACTGAATTTAGCAAATATATTTTCAAAATGTGGGTATATGATATAATAGATTTTGCTGAAATTTCTAATATACTTGATTATGACAACAGATTAACACTGTATTATATTTAATATCATATTTCTATCTATATTTTAAATTATTTGAACTATCTTTATTAGTTTTGAAGCTAAAGTTATGCTTGCTCTATAAAGCAAACTGACAACTTTCCATCTTCTTTCATAGCCTGAGTTTATTTAAATAACATCAACATTGTTCTTCAAAGCCCTCTAATATTGGTACATTTTTAAATAATATTCATCTCCCCAATCTCTGCTATGTGTTCCTGGGATGGCTATCTGTGTGTGTTTGTGATATGCAGGTTAACTTTCTCACTTCTACCTTTTAAATTTTTTGTTCTTTTATTAGTTCTTGAGGTTATGTCAAAAGACAAAAATCACAACATATTCAGTCATAGATCTAATTGGCTTTTATTTGTGATTCACAAATCAAGGCAGCCTCCATTTTACAAAGTAGAATCAGAACACACCCTGGGAAATGGCAAAACAGTGGATTTTATAAAGTGGGAGCAAGGAAACAAAACAATAGGGGTAAAAAGCTGATTGATTAGCATCAAGCTACTTTAGGTTACTCTTGTAGGTAAGGGATAAAGCTGAGGATACTTTCTTATTATAGTGCCTCGGGCAGACTAAAATCTCTTGGTTTCAGAAAACAACAATCTGTTTGGGGATCTAGCTTTTCTTTAAAGTTTCAGTTTTGTTATGTGGTGTTTAGCATGAGTGACTTTGGTTTGGTCTGGTTTGTTGGGGTCAAATGCAAGATCTTCATCCAAAACAACAGCCTCCTGGCTGGGCGCAGTGGCTCCTGCCTGTAATTCCAGCAGTTTGGGAGGCTGAGGCAGGAGGATCATGTGACGCCAGGAGTTCAAGACCAGCCTGGGCAACATACTGAAACCCTGTCTCTCTTAAAAGTACAAAAATTAGCCTGGTGTGGTGGCACATGCCTGTAGTCCCAGATTCTTGGGAAGCTGAGGCACAAGAATTGCTGGAACCTGGGAGGCAGAGGTTGTAGTGAGCAGAGATCACACCACTGCACTCCAACCTGAGTGATAGAGCGAGACTCTGTCTCAAAAAAAAACAACAAAGCCCTCCCATAATTTTTGTTTAACAGTTATCACTTAGTTTCCTTTGGTGTTTATTTTTTTCCACTAATAATTAATGCATTTAAGATTGGTGAGAAAAATTTTACTGTGTCCTATAATTTTCATAATCAAGTATTACTTTTTCATTGTTATTCAGATAATCTGTGATTTCACTTTTATATCTTCTTTGATTTTAGCATTATCAAAGATGGTATCATTTAATTTATAAAAAGCTAACATTATTGAATATTGATTGATTTCTTCATCTTAGGATGAGAAACAGAGAATATGACCGTTCTAACTTTAAGAAATGCTACTTATAAATATCCCTGTGATGAAGAGCAATGTATATTCTCTGTTTTCAGAATGATTTGTTTATTATCTATCTATGTATCTATCTATCTAACCTATCAGTCTACCTACTTTACATTTATTTATATTCATCTATAGTGTATTTGTTATCTATTGATCTATTTTTGGTTTCCCTATCAAAGCATGTGTGGGAAATCTTGTTTCTGACTCTCAATTATACCCATCCTTGGTGGCCGGGAAGACTTAAGCCACTCATTTAGCTCATAGCACTCAGGGACTTGGGGGTTACCAGTTGCATTCAATTGGGTTGAGGTCAGCTCTTCTCCCTGAGATCCTCAGTACCAGTTCCCGTCAGTTTCTGTTGATTTCTTATTCATACCCTGGACTCATTGCTAGTTCCAAGCAGAGAAAGCTCAGCACTAATCTTTTCTCCATGCTTCAGAAATTCCAAAAAAAGCAAAGCCTCATGTCTATCCAGCTGCCTATGGATCCAGACACTCTACATTCAGGTGGAGCCTATGAAATTAGAATTAGAGAGGAACTGAATGGCACTTATAGTCCCAAATCTTCTATAAGTCCATGTCATTAATGATTCATCTAAATGAGGTTAAAAGAGAACGACCCAGGACTCTCAGGATTATAACCTGCTTGAGTCCAGCTGTAGCATAGTGGGAACCTCAGTGGAGCTACTATATAGGTCAAGATAAGGGATCCAGTGGAGGAGGTGGGATGGGAAGACTAGCCAGGCAATAACATCAGTAAGAGGAGTCCAGCAACCCAGATCATAGCATCCCTGGGAATGGGACAGCCTGGAGTGGGAATCAATTATTGCCGACGTCCAAAAACCCTTTTGTGGGAGAAGGTGGCACAGTACTAGTCCCAAATTGCTTCTAAAGTTAGACTGATTGTACGCCCAGAGACATAAAGTGATGGAGACAGTACAGCAAATATCCTTTTGTTCCTAATGTTTCTCGACCACTCGTAAAATATATTCCATATTAAAACCAATAGGGATATAGAAAGGAGCAGTAACAGAATTTGCATGAAATATTACTTTAAAACAAGAAGTGTTAATGAAGTTTGGTCACTTCAGTGGATCATATGGGGCTGTTCCGCCAGATTTCCCAGGCTAAGACTTTTCATTTACTCTCCAAGAGGCATGAAGAACTTGAGAGGAATCATCATGTTGCTCACCTGCCTTGAAAACCCCATGTACAATTCTGTCAAAAGGCCCTGTAGGTTTTTGTTGTAGAATTTGTCACAACCTGAACTTATCTAGTATATTAATCTCTTTAGTTCATGGTTTGCTTCTTCCAATTTAAGTGTGAGCTCCAGGTAGTCAGGGACTTGCCTGTCTTGTGCATGGAAACACAAAAAGACAATTTTCATCCACAGCATTGGTCCGTCCACCCATCCTGGAGTTAAGGTGAAGCTCCTCTGCTGTATGTAATCTTCACAACTCTAAAAGTGACATTGTCATAGCCACTGTTAGAGCAAAGGCATTTGGTGAGCAGGCATAGGAATATCATCCAGTGACTGAGATAAAGATAAAGGAGGTTAACCAAGCATGGCAGAATCAGGACTTCCATCCTGGAGTGTACCGATTCACCTGCTTATAGTTCTCAGTAGGCTTTTCTTAAGATTAACTTAGAGACTAAGAGAGGCAAGGCTTGCTTTAGTTCCTTAATACCTCTACAGAGTGCCTGGGAGCAAAAGCAGACTGACACTAGGCATTAGTCTAAGGCCCTGCTGGGATTTGATGGGGCATGAGGGAAGGGAACCTTGATGGCTAACAGGGCCTGCCTATTCTCTCCTATACTGGTTCATAAAAGGAAATGCCACCTAACTTCTGGTGAGAACTGCCTTCCTCCCTACAGCCTCATCTGAAGTATTTAATTAAATCCAATCATACTGAATGCTGCGTTTGAGATTACACTTTTTACTTCTTCACTCACTTTCTGGTATAAAGGCGCCCTGGGTTTTATTTAGTCAAATGTCTAACTAGAAATTGCACTTTTCAGAAAAGATAAGAAATAATGATCATCTAATTCCCTATTTTCCACAGAGCCACTTACCTTTCAAGTGCTTAGTACTAATCAATAAAAGCCTTTCATCACAAAACCTAATAAGCAAGATCAAATTCAAGGGAAATGCTCAAAAGAGAGCAATGGTTGGCACCCAAACCATTTTATGAGGTCAGAATCACTTTTCTACATGAAGCTAATTTCTACTCACGGCCCAAAGCCATTTCAACTCTTGCACTCTGACTTCTTGCTTTCCAAAGCTGAGTCCACTGGGCCTGCTAAGAACACAGGTGCTGCTATGATCAGCATCCAGAGAAAACCTCACACTGGAATTGATACCAGCCATGCTGTGATCCCAGCTTGATGCCCAATTTGAGGGTTCTCATTCAGAAGAACCTGTAGGCATTGGTTTAGAGAGAAAAGCAGCAGCTCTGAAAGACAATGTGAAGATTCAGAGTCATTCTGATGGTGTTAAGATGGCATTTGGACCCAGAATTTGTGAGCTCATTCCCTAGACTCTCTCATTTTTCCCCAACCTCTACAAGGAAGATAAACAAACAGGAAATAGGAGCAAACAAAACTGGAAATGTCCTCATTGTCAGTTGGGTTCGAGCCCCACATCTCTCTCTCTCTCTCTCTCTCTCTCTTTCTCTCAATTTTGTATATATATATATATAAAAATATATATATACATATAAATATATATATAAATATATATATACATAAATATATATACATAAATATATATACATAAATATATATATAAATATATATATAAATATATATATATATAAATATATATATAATTGCACTTTAGGTTCTGGGGTACAGGTGCAGAACATGCAGGTAGTGCGGGTAGTGTGATGCCTCCAGCTTTGTTCTTTTTGCTTAGAATTGTCTTGGCTATGTGGGCTCTCTTTTGGTTCCATGTGAAGTTTAAGGTGTTTTTTCCAGTTCTGTGAGAAGGGTCATGGGTAGCTTGATGGGAATAGTGTTGAATCTATAAATTACTTTGGGCAGAATGGCCATTTTCACAATATTGATTCTTCCCAACCATGAGCATGGAATGTTTTTCCATTTGTTTGTGTCCTGTCTTATTTCATTGAGCAGTGGTTTGTAGTGCTCCTTGAAGAGGTCCTTTACATCCTTTGTTAGTTGTATTCCTAGATATTTTATTCTCTTTGTAGCAATTGTGAATGGCAGTTTGTTCTTGATTTGGCTCTCTTTAAGTCTGTTATTGGTGTATAGGAATGCTTGTGATTT